>VWYH01010856.1:19917-43425 GCA_013399365.1 Pampusana beccarii | reverse complement strand
GGCGCGGCGCCGACTTCCGGTTGGCGGAGCGGCTGAGGCGAGCGGGCGGCGGCGGCGGCGGCTCCCGGTAACGGTGAGGGACGGGACGGGCCCGGCGGGGCGGGACGGGCTCCCTGGGCTCTACCGGCGGCGGGGGCGGCTCTGGGGAGCGGGCAGCGGCCGGTCCCGCTCTGCCCGCCCGGTATAAGCGAGCGGTAACGTGGCACCCAGTGCGCCTGGCGACCCCCGGCCCTGGTCGCCATGGGAACCCGGCGGGACCGCATCGCTGTGTCCCCCCCGGCCGGTCCCTTCCCCTTGGGGCTGCCCCGCTGCTGGGGGCCGGGGCTGCGCGTCGAGGCCTCGGTGGTGCCGGTGCCCGGGGGGCGACCGGTTCCTGTCGGTTCCCGGCCCCGTGCAGGCCGGGGGTCCCCGCAGCATCCATGGGGAGGGACCCTCGTCCTCCCCGGGGGGCTCTGGCCGGTCCTGAGGTCCCGGTGCCCGGTCCTGCCACCCCCATCCCGGGCAGGGGTCGGACCGGGGGCGGCCTCGGCCTCACCAAACCCAATTACCGTTAATTAACCACTAGCCAAACTCCGCACCTTTGGGCTCCTCACACATCGCTGAGCGTTGGGTTTGGGGCAGAAATCGCTGTTTTCTCACCCGTTATTTTCCCTCACAGTAACGTCCCGCAGGTGACGCGGCCTCGCTCGCTGCTGCTAATTACGCTAATTGGCGGCTTCTCGTTAGCGAGGACACGTTAACAAAGCTGATCCCGTTATCCCTGCGTCGCACCCGGTGGCGTTTTGTCCTCGTGACGTTTGTCACCGTTGTCAAGTATCTGGGTAGACCTGTCAGCCCAAGGCTGCTGGGATTGGGATTCATCCCTATAAAAGCCAAAATAGAGACAAATTCCCACATTTAATCCAAGTAATTTGTCCGTAGGCTTTTTTTCTGTGGGATTAGCCTGACCCTAAAGTAGGAAAAATGCTTCCAAATGGGATTTTAGTTGTTTTTCTACCATAAATATCGCTGTAAATTCAAGCCTGGTGCAGAATCCCCATTGACATCTCCACAAAACCGCCCGGAATCCCGAGGTGGAGGTTCCGGGAGACCCAATTTCGAGGGAAAACCTCCTGATTCCCCGCCGCTAATTGTCGATTGTGCCTCCCTTGTGGTTCACCGCTGAGACCCCTTTATATTTCCTAAAACACAGAACTTTCTGCCATCCCTTCCCGCCGTGGTTTGTGGTTTGTTTGACTTGCTCGCAACGCGCGAAACCAAACTCAAAACCTTATTTTTCCCAAAACTCTGAGCTCTAAGGGAAAATTCGGGGCTCGAACCTCTTGGTAGAGCAGCTGTTGCTCAGCAGATGTGAATTATTTATGAATAATGGTTGATTTGGGGGGTTTTTTGGTCCCCCCGCGTGCTTGAGCAGCATCTTTACCCTCAGAGGGAAACCTCGTCGCCTCCTCGGCACCCAGCGCGATGCCAAAAATTCACATTTGAGGTCAGATTGTCCCTTCTTAATCACCTCCAAATGTCTCCCCGGCCTCTTTGTGGCGCCGCCGTAGATAAAAATCAGAATATTGACCCCAATTCCAGGTCACTCTGTGCTTGAGTCCGTCCTGCTCCGGGATTTTGGGAGGTTGGGCAGGTGGGAGGTGCTCAAAACCAGGGAGAGTTGCGTAAAAAACGATAGATTTGTAGCTATTGGGAGGGTTGCTGAGGTCATGGCCACGTCGGGTTGCATCAGAGGTGCCCGGGGGTTGAGGATTTCGTACTCAAATTGTGAAAAATTGGTTAAAAAAAGAGCAAAATTAGCTTTCCCAGCCGTGGTTTTTTCCTCGCTGGATGGTGCCAGCGAAGCCGGTTCCACGTGGTCGGGATTTGGGCGGCGATTTAAATCCTTGCGCTGGGGTTTGGGAGGTGAAACGGGAGGAAATAGGGAAAAAATGAAATTATTCAGCCCCGGGGAAAATCCCTGGAGGTTTCCGGGTGTTGATCATGTCTTAAAAGCCACGAATTGCAATTAAAATTAGTAAATTAAGGTGTCAGGAGGAGGAAGGTGGCTGTTTTAATTAAAAATGTGGATATCTTCATTGCCACAAGGGATCCCACCTCAAAAATGGGGTTTTAGAGCTCGAATCCTCCAAATATCTGGTATTTTTATGCTTTAAGTTTTATATTTATTTATATTATTTTTATTTTTCTTATTTATTTATATTATTTATATTTATTTTTAAACTTACACTATAATTTCTGCCCAGATTAGCTGTAAATCGAGGAAAATTGCTGTTCTTTCAGCTTTTCCGCCCACGCGTCTCTTCCCTTTAATTCTGCCCAACTTTCACTTTAATTTGCGCTAATTAGCGGCCAAATGCCCAAGGTGTCAGAATTCACCCCCTCATCCCTCAATTTATTGAAAATTCGTCGAATTTTTGCCTTTTTCCACCAATCTGACCCCCCCGCGCTCCTTCATCTTCCTCCTCCTGGCCAAAATTGGCCGATTTTCAATTTAAAAAATTCCCTTTTTCAGGCAGTGCAAGTGGAGTAAAAGAGAAAGGAAGGGGGGGTTAATCAGTTTTGCGCAGATAATCTGTTCGAATTCATCATTTTGATCAGAGAATCTGTTTTAATTCATTGTTTTGCCCAGATAATCTGTGTTAACTCAGCATTTTTGCCCAGATAATGTGAATTAATTCACGCTTTTGCCCAGATCATCTCTATTAATTCAGGAATTTGCTGGGATAATCTGTGTTCATCCATCATTTTGTCCATATAATCTGTATCCATTTGTTATTTTGCCTGGATAACCTATATTAATTCAGTATTTTTGCCCAGATAATCTGTATTAATACATCATTTTGCCCAGATAATCTGTATTTAATCTTCGTTTTTGCCCAGATAACCCGTGTTAATTCATTATTGTAATCACATAATCCGTATTAATTTGTCATTTTGACTTGATAATCTGTGTTTAATCCTGCTAACTGCCCAGATAACCTGTATCCATTCAGCATTTTTACCCAGATAATCTGCATTAATACATTATTTTACCCACATAATCTGCATTAATTCTTCATTTCACCCATATAAACTCTATTAATTCATATTTTTCCCCAGATAATCTGTATTTAATCTCCATTTTTGCCTAGATATTCTCAATTAATCGTCTTTTTTTCCACATAATCTGCATTAATACATCATTTTGACTGCATTATCTCCATTAATTCATCATTTCACCCATACAATCTGAAACAATTCTTATTTTTTCCCCAGATAATCTGTATTTAATCTCCATTTTCCCCCGGATACTCTGCCTTAATCCACATTTTCCCCCAAATATTCCCTATTAAATCCCATTTCCCCTCAGATAATGCATATTTAACCCTGTTTTTTTCCCCCAGATAATCTGCATTTAATCTTACTTTTCTTCCAGATAACTGGTGTTGATTCATCATTTTGCCCAGATAATCTGTAGTAATTAATCATTTGCCCAGATAATCTGCATTAATACGTCATATTGACTGCATTATCTCCATTAATTCATCATTTCACCCATACAATCTGAAACAATTCTTATTTTTTCCCCAGATAATCTGTAGTAATTAATCATTTGCCCAGATAATCTCCATTAATTCATCATTTCACCCATATAAAGTCTATTAATACATATTTTTTGCCCAGATAATCTCCATTAATTCATCATTTCACCCATACAATCTGTATCAATTCATATTTTTTGCCCAGATAATCTTTATTTAACCTCCATTTCCACCCGGATACCGTCCATTCATTCATATTTTTCCCCAAATATTCCCTATTAAATCCCCATTTTCCCCAGATAATCTGTATTTAATCTTCGTTTCTGCTCAGATAACCCATATTTAATCATCATTTTGCCCAGATAATCTGTATCAATTCATATTTTTCCCCAGATAATCTGTGTTTAATCATCATTTTTCCCCAGATAATCTGTATCAATTCATATTTTTCCCCAGATAATCTGTATTTAATCATCATTTTTGCCCAGATAATCTGTATCAATTCATATTTTTTTCCCTAGATAATCTGTATTTAATCTTCATTTTTGCCCAGATAATCCCTATTTAATCATTTTTAACCACATAGCATGTATTAATTATATCATTTTACTCTGATAATCTCTTATTAATTCATCACTTTTGCTGAAATAATCCACATTAATTCACATTTTTCCCCCAAATACTCCCTACTAACCCCCACTCCCCCCCGGCTAACCCCTATTTCCCCCCGTTTCCCCCCAGCTAAGCCGACCTAACGTCTCATTAATGTCTAATTGACGTCTAACGGGTGTCCGGTTGGGTTTGGCAGGCCCCAGGATGACGGCGCGGGTGCTGGTGCTGCTGTCCCTGTCCGTGCTGTGCATCTCCAGCAAACCCACGGAGCGCAAGGAGCGGGTGCACGCGGAGCCGCCGCTCAGCGACAAACCCCACGAGGACGCGCGGAGCTTCGACTACGACCACGACGCCTTCCTGGGCGCCGACGAGGCCAAGACCTTCGACCAGCTCACGCCCGAGGAGAGCAAGGACCGCCTGGGGTGAGGGGAGAAGTCCCGAAAGCCGGGAATAACTGAAAAAATCACCTTAGAGAGAGAGAAGGTGTTAAAAGGCTAACGAAAGAGTGAACGTAATAGCGAAGAGTCGGCGTTAATTCAGCATTTTGACCTGGTGCTCTGCGTTCATTTGTCCGTTTTGACCGGATATCCCACATTAGTTCATCCTTTTTGACCAGATAATCTGCATTAATTCATTGGTTTTGACCAAATAATCTGCATTAATTCGTCCTTTTTGATCAGATAATCTGCATTAATCAGTTGGTTTTGACTAGGCGATCTGCATTAATTAGTCAGTTTTGACTAGATATCCCGCATTAATTCATCCTTTTTGACCAGATAATCTGCATTAATTAGCAGTTTTTGACCGGATAAACCACAATAATTCATCAGTTTTGACCAGATAATCTGGATTAATTCATCGGTTTTGAGCAGATAATCTGCATTAATTAATTGTTTTTGACCAGCTATCCCGCAAAAAGATGAATTCAAGCAGATTATCGGATCAAAAGATGATGAATTAATGCGGGATATCTGGTCAAAACCAACGAATTAATGCAGATTATCTGATCAAAACTGATGAATTAAATTCATCATTTTTTGATCTGATAATCTGCTTTAATTCATTTTTTTCCCCAGCTAATCTGTATCAATACATCCTTTTGCCCAGATAATCAGTATTTATTCATTATTTTTACCTAGATAATCCGTATTTAATCATCTTTTAATCGTATAACCTGTCTTAATTCATTATTTTGGGCACGTAACGTGTCTTCATTCACTATTGTACCCAGATAATGTGCATTAATTCATCATTTGGCACCAGATAATCTACGTTAATTCAGCATTTTGCTCAGATTGTGTCTTAATTTATCTTTTTGCCCAGATAATCTGTATTAATACATCATTTTNAACTGATGAATTAAATTCATCATTTTTTGATCTGATAATCTGCTTTAATTCATTTTTTTCCCCAGCTAATCTGTATCAATACATCCTTTTGCCCAGATAATCAGTATTTATTCATTATTTTTACCTAGATAATCCGTATTTAATCATCTTTTAATCATATAACCTGTCTTAATTCATTATTTTGGGCACGTAACGTGTCTTCATTCACTATTGTACCCAGATAATGTGCATTAATTCATCATTTGGCACCAGATAATCTACGTTAATTCAGCATTTTGCTCAGATTGTGTCTTAATTTATCTTTTTGCCCAGATAATCTGTATTAATACATCATTTTACCCACATAATCTGCATTAATTCATCGTTTCACTCGTATCAACTGTATCCATTCGTATTTTTTTCCCTGATAATCTGTATTTAATCCCCCCATTTTTGCCCAGATACTCTGCATTAATTCATGTTTTGCCCAGCTATCCTGTATTAATCGTCATTTTTGCCCTCACGCTCCCAAATCTTCTCTTACACCTCAAATGGAGGAAATAACCTTAATTAAAGCTTTAAAATCTCATTTTTAAGCAGAGATAACTGTGGATGTCCCTCGAGTTGTTCCCACCTGCCCCGAACCACCAAATTCTCCCCCCAAATCCATAAAAATCAGTATTTTTCTCTTTGTGGACCATACGGCAGCGTCGTGCTCTCCGCTCCCCCCCAGCTTTGCAGTGTTTGGGGGATTTTTTTACCTTTTCGCCACATTTTTCTCCTTGTTTTACAACCAACCGGTGCCTGTGCAAAGCCTCAAATTACCGAAAACACCGAATTTCTTAAAAATCCTCTTTTTTCGCCCTTTTCCCCTGCGGAGGCCGGAAAGGGTTATTTGTTGGCCGAGGAGGCTGTGCCAGCCCCGGCCTTTGTGCGGCGGTGGCAGCTGCGGCCGCAGTTGTTCCCTTTGGGCTTAAAAACGGCTTAAAAAGGCTTAAATTTGTGGCATTTCGGGCCTCGCGCGGCATTTTTGGGAGGTTTTTGAGGGCGGGCTGGACGCTGCTCCGCTCGTCGGCCCGAAGAACTCGTTTCTAACAATCCAAAGTCTTCATTAACTCTTTAATTCTGTCCGTTATTCTGTTTGTTGTTTTTACGGCAACAAGCGCTGCATGAAAACTGGAATTTCAGTTTTTTTTTTAAAATGAGTTTCTAGGCGCTGCAATTTTTCATTTTTAATCCTCCCGAGGACTCTTTAAACTGGAAAAAACGCTTTGTCCCAGCGCAGCAACCCCCCCGTCCATCTCCACACTGCAAAATACACCCAGTTTGGTGGGTTTTCAGCAGAGAAAATAGTTTTAAAGAGAAAATAATTTGATTTTTTCCCTGCAAAAGCAGCGAAGGGGAAGGTGCGGCTCCAGCCCCCGGCGTTTTCTTTTTCCCGGCTCCGCGTTTGTAATTTCATTGTTCTGAAGTTTATCAGCTGGCGCCGGGGCCGCCTCAGAGTTTCCACTCGGATGCTGGATCGAGGCCGTTTCCAGAGCGCTCGTCCTGGACACAAACCAGATTTGTTGGTTTCTTTAAAGCCAGAGACGTTCATCACACTTTCCCGAGCACGATTCACTTCCATAAACCTCTTAGTAAAGCGTTGTGTGGGGGTTTTAATAATTGTACTTACAGTCATGTATAACTTTATTTCTAAATTATCTATTAATAATTTCACTTATTATTTCATTAATAGTTCCATTTGTTTATAATCTCATTTATTTATAATTTTATTTATTCATAATTTAATCTATAATTTTTATTTATTTATAACTTTATTTACTCATGATTCGATTTATAATTTCAACAATTTATTTATTTATTTACTTATAATTCTGCTGCTTCACAATTTTACTTATAGCTTCATTTATTCATAAATTGATTCCTCTATGAATCGATTTATAATTTAATGGTTTGATAATTTCATTTATCATTTATTTACAAGTTTATTTAAGATTTTATTTAGTTTCATTTATAATTTTATTTAGCATTTCATTTTCTCATAAATACATTTATTATTTATTTATAAATTGATTTATAATTTCATTTATAATTTAATTCGTTTAGAAATCATTAGAAATCTGATTTTATTCATTCCTAATTTTATTCCTAATTTTATTTATAGTTCTATTTATTTCTAATTTTATGCGTAACTGTGATTTTCAACGGCTGTTTTGCTGCTGAACGGACCCATTTTTGGGGGACAAAGCTCCGACTCCCTCATTTTTCCATCTCATTTCCCTCCGACTCCTCCCGCATCCCCATTTTCGGTACAACCGCAGCCCGTGCTCCGATGTTATTATTTTCCTTTAAAACCCGCTGGCTTTGGGCACCGAGCAGGATCCCCCGGACGGGGAAAGCGGATCCGCTCCAGCTGCCACCCAACATCTGCTGCCCCTCACCCCCCTTCTCAGCACAAAACTGGGTGGGTTTTTTATTCAAACTGATTTTTGTGGCTCGGACCCAGAGAAAGCAGCCAGGGAGCGGCGGGGTTGGACCCGCGCCGCTGGGCCAGCTGTAGGCTGAGCTTTAGGCTTGGCCTAAGTGTCCCCTGGGCTTTCACTCGCCCTTAATGCTGTTAAACCTGTAGGCAGAGCTTTAGGCTTGGCCTAAGTGTCTCTTGGGCTTTTGCTCGCCCTTAACGCCATTAAACCTGAAGGCTGAGCTTTAGGCTTGACTTAAGTGTCCCCTAGGCATTGGCTCGCTCTTAACGCCATTAAACGGGGAGGCTGGGCTCAAATTAAACCTTAATTTCTACCCCACCTAAAAAGCTTTCCTGGAGAAATTGCCCCCATCCCAGCACCAACTCCTCATTCACCAGCTCCTCGTGCCGCTGTTTTTCCCCCAATATAACAGTTTAACCCTTCGCGGACAACACGGGAGATTTAACCCCTCCCGTGCCGCACATAAGTCCAGCTTGGAGCTGAGAAACTTCTAGAAAGCAAATGTTTTTACCCGTCTTGTCCAAAATATTCAGCTTTTCCTCTTTAGGAATGTCCATGGAGCCAGAGAAGAAATTGTCGGTTTACTTTTAGATTTTTTTTTTAGACTTAGATTTTTAGATTTTGTTATTTTTTTATATTTAGATTTTTAGATCTTAATATTTTAAGACTTAGATTCTTAGATTTCAATATTATTTAGATTTTCAGATGTTAATGTATTTTAGGCTTAGATTTTTAGATTTTCATCTTTCTTAGCCTTACATTATTACATTTTAAAATTTTTTCGATTTACATTTTTTGATTTTGCAATTTTTTAGATATAGATTTTCGATTTTAAAAGCAATTCTGGACCAACAAAACCGCGGGGCGGCTCCAGCCTCTTGTTTCGCTCTTTCACTTTGCACCAATATTCTGGTTTAATCTGAAAATTGTGAATCTTGTGGTCATCTAAAAGACTCTTTAAAAAAAATCCCTCGAATTATTGCGTTTGAATTAAGCTTTGCTGAATTTAACAGAACCCTTTTCACACCCAATCTTCTTGGTAAAAGGTAAAATAATAGTTCTAATTAACTAAAGGAAGCGGTTTGGGCTGTTAATCCTGGTTTTAACCGCCGGGCGCTGGCGCGGAGAGCGAAAAATTGAAGATTCCTGTGCGGAACAACCGGCCCACGTACTCCGAGGAGGAGAAGCCGAGCGGGAGCGGGGAGGACGGAGCCGCCTTCCCCTCCCCGGCCGCCGCGGCCCCGCATTCCTGCGGCCGCTTTTTCTTCGCAGCTGCTGCTAAAAATAAAGCGCAAGCACGCGGCCCCGGTCCGGGCACCCGACGCTCCCGTTTCTGCCCCCAGGGTGGGCTGGGAACCGAAATCGCTGCCGGGGCCGCGGCCGCGGCCGCTGAGGGGGGTTTGGTGCCTCGTCAGCCTGGGACATGGAAATAAAGCCAAGTTTGCGTCTTTATTTCCCTTCGCCGAGGCGAATTTTCCCAATCTTAAGCACCGTTGAGGTGGGAAAATGCACGAATAAATATTTCCCAAGATTGAAAAGCAAAGTGTTTTCCCCCAAGAGACGTAATTCCTGAAAAATTAACCCTAAGAGACGTAATTCCTGAAAAATTACCCCTAAGAGACGTTATTCCTGAAGAATACCCAACCTGAGTAAACCAGGAATGAGCAAAACCGGTGGTTTGGTGTCTAAACTGCTCGTTAGGCTTGGACGTGCAAATAAATCCAATATTGGGTCTTTATTTCCCTTCGCCAAGGGGAATTTTTCCAATTTTAAGCACTGTCGAGGTGGGAAAATGCACGAGTGGATATTTCCCAAGGTCTAAAAGTGAAATGTTTTCCTCTGAGATAAGGAATTCCTGAAAAATTACCCCCAAGAGACAGAATTCCTGAAAAGTACCCAACCTGAGTAACCCAAGAATGAGCAAAACCGGTGATTCAGTGTCTAAACTGCTTGTTAGGCTTGGACGTGTAAATAAACCCAGTTTGGGGTCTTTACATCCTGTCACCGAGGCAAATTTTCCCAATTTTAAGCACTATCAAGGTGGGAAAATGCACAAGTGGATATTTCCCAAGATCTAAAAGCAAAATGTTTTCCCCTAAGATACCTAATTGGTCAAAAATTACCCCGAGAGACCTAATTCCTGATAAATACCCGCCCTGAGCGACCTGAGCGTGAGCAAAACTGGTGATTCGGTGTCTAAACCTCACGTCGGTTTTAAGGACAAACCGTCCGTTTGCTCAAATTCCCGGGATTTGGTGCTAAAATACGTTGATTTACTCACCGGGAATAACCCGCCGTTGGTTCGAAGCCTCGTTTCCTTTCATTTTTGCCGCATTTCTCTACGTTCCCCCGCAGGAAAATCGTCGTGAAAATCGATGAGGACAAGGACGGGTTCGTGACGGTGGAAGAACTTCGCGACTGGATCAAATTTGCCCAGAAACGCTGGATTTTTGAGGACGTGGAGCGGCAGTGGAAGGGGCACGACCTCAACGAGGACGGGCTCATCTCCTGGGAGGAGTATAAAAACGCCACCTATGGCTACATCCTGGGTACGTTTTGAGGTTCGGGACGACTTTTGGCAAACTGGGCGAAATTTGGGTGGAATTTGCTATTTTGTTTTTGTGGAGGGGTTGTAGGTAAGACAGACACAGCTAAGGCTGGGTTTGGGGCAGGGGGAGCTCAAAGCCCGGCTTAAGAAGGCACAGAAGAAAAGAAAATAATAATAATAAAGAATATATAGGGTGGAGGGGAATGGGAGCAGGAGCTCTCAATTTGGCCCCAAAATCTCTAAATTTAAAAAAAAAAAAAGAATTTTTTCTCCAAATTATCTTCTGGAGGCTTGAAGGGCAATTGAAGGCAAAAAATAGGAGGAAAACAAAACAAAATAAAAAGGAAAAGAAAGGGGGGGAGAAAAAGAAGACATGCAATGGAGCCAAGCGGGAGCTCTTGATTCGGCCCCAAAACCTCAAAATTAAAAGAAAAAAAAAAGCAATTTACCTTCTGGGGATGTTAAGGGCAGTTGAAGGCAAAAAAACCTGGAGGAAAACAAAACAAAATTTAAAAAGAAAGGGAAAAAGAAAGAAAACCAAGAGGTGTGATGGAGCCGAGCAGGAGCTCTTGGTTCAGCCCCAAAACCTCAAAAATTTTTTAAAAATTCAAAATTTTCCTCCAAATTGACCTTCGGAAGGCATTAAGGTCAATCAAAAGCAAAAAAAAAGTGGCTAAACCCACTTGTGACTCTGCGTTTAATTGTGAGAATCTGCTCCAAACTCAATCCTGTGATTAAAAGCACGGGGGGGGGAATTTTTTTTTTTGCTTTTTATTTAAATTTCACGCTTTTGATGCCATTTGGCACCTGTAGAAAGACGCTGACTGTAAAAACCACAATTTTGGGGTGTCTGTGCCCATCCGAAATCCATATAAATCGTTAGCAAAGTGCTTTTTAAGAGCAAATTTGAAGTCAAAGGGGAAATAAACCCCCTCCAGGCCCAACTCAGGCTTTATTAAGCTTGCTCAGGGTTAGACTGGGTCTTACTAAACTCATTTTTTCCATTAATAAAGTGATTTTTGAGAGAAACACAAATCTGAGCCTGCTCAAACCCAGCCTAGGAAGGGGTTTTATCACCTTTTTTTGAGGCTGCGCCGTGGGATTTTTGACCTGCGGGTCTAGAATATTAAAACTATTTTTAAAAATACAACTTAATGAAAAAAAAACCATTAACAAGAAAAAAAATTAATGAGAAAACCATTTTTCAAGCTTAATTTTCAAGAGCCTGCTGCCCACGAGCCGCCTCTGCCCAATGCCGCGGCTCCGTGCTCCTCTTTTTTTCAGTAAAAATTCTGGTTTTTTTCAGCAAAAAATCCATTTTTTCAGCAAAAATTCAATTATTTCAGCAAAAATTCCCTTTCCCCAGCACCTTTTTTTGCTGAAATTTGCTGAAATTCTCTCTTCTCGCCCTGTTCCGGCCGCTGGAAACGCCTCGGGGGGGGTTTTGAGGTGCGGCCAAGATTTGGGCGATCCCCGAATCCAGTGGGAGCGGCCCCGGCACCGCTTGACCCAATACTGAAAAAATACTGCATTTTGTCATCAAAATAAAATGCTTTTTGTCATTTTTTTGAACTTTCGGTGCTGTGTTAGTCACGGGGTTGTAACCGAGCAGCTCCAAATTTTGCTTTTTATAGGGGGAAAAAATAAGAATATTAAGTGGTAAAGATCCAAGAGCTTCGGCTTAAATTAAAACTCCCTTAAAAACCTTCTTAGAAATTAGAAAATAATAATTAATCTTTTTTTCATTCTTTTGGCCCCACGGCTGGCTTGTGAAGCCAGAAACGCTCGTTTTTATCCTCAGACCGCTCAGGAAAAATTTAAAAAATTGAGGTTGTGGCTTCACTGCCGCTCCCAAGCTTAATAAATTGTTGTGCTTGTGCTACCAAGGTTGGGACTAAGACACAAAGTGGTTTTTGGGTGGGTTTAACCCTTATTAAACACTGCTTGCTCAGCTCTCTGCCCTTTGCAGCTTAATTAAACCTTATTAAAGCTGCTGAGACAAATTACAGAATTACCTGTATTAAAATAAATGGGGTTTGACTTTGCCTCACCTGAGATTTGGTTTAACTTTGCTCGAGCTCAGGCTGAGCCCAAGGCTTCGCTTTAAGCTCCAGTGAAAATTCAGGGCTAAAATCAGAAACTTTAGGCTTAATTCTGCCCTAATTCTGACTTTAAATAAATTCTTCTCTAATTTAAAGGCACCGCAGCGACTTAATCGCGGCCTTTTGTCCTGGATGTCAACAGAGACGGGGAAATAACCTTTTTTTAGACCAGCCCTGGCTCTGGCTTAACTTACCCCCCCGCCCCCGCCATGGGTGTTTTTCTATAGGGTGACCCACGCGGCCGTTATCTATATCTGGTGGCCATATGTGCCCAGATGTCCCCTCGGCGGCGGCGCTGGGCGAGGTCTCGGTGGCTTTGAAGCCGCCCCGGGATCCTCTTACACATTCTCCTCCCAAAATAGCTCGGCCAGAAAAAAAAACAGACCCCAGAGCTTTGTTTTCTGGAGGCATCTGCCCCGGGAAGGGTGGTCGGCCACGCTCCTCCTCCTTCTGGGGGGTTTGGGTGGGATGCGGTGGCCGCCGGTGTCGGGAATTTGGGCGGTTGTGGGGAAGTGTTGGGAGGTTGAGTTGGAGAGGCTGAGTTTGAGTTTGTGGAATCATGGAAGGGTTTGGGTTGGAAGGGACATTCAAGGGTCTTCTGGTCCAACCCCGCAAGGGCATCGTCAGCTAGATCAGGTTGTGGAAGTTGAGGTTAAGGAGGCTGACTTGAGGAAGTTGAGGTTGGATTTGTAGAATCACAGGATGGTTTGGGTTGAAGGGACCTTCCCAGCTCATCCTGTCCAACCCCTGCCATGAGAAGGGACATCTTGACCAGCTCAGGTTGAGGATGTTGAGGCTGAGTTTAGGAGGTTGAGGTTGGGTTTGTAGAATCTTAGGAGGGTTTGGGTTGGAAGGGACCTTCAAAGGTCGTCTAGTCGAACCCCACAAGGACATCGTCAACTAGATCAGGTTGAGGAAGCTGAGGCTGAGTTGAGGAGGTTGAGTTTGTAGAATCACAGGGTGATTTGGGTTGAAGGGACCTTCCCAGCTCATCCTGTCCAGCCCCTGCCATGAGCAGGGACATCTTCACCAGCTCAGGTTGAGGTTGGGTTGGGGTTGAAGATGAGGTTGTTTTGAGGAGGCTGAAGTTGGGTTCATAGAATCATAAAATAGTTTGGATTGGAAGGGACCTTCAAAGCTCACCCAGTCCAACCCCGCAAGGACATTGTCAGCCAAATCAGGTTGGCGAAGCTGAGGTTGGATTCGTAGAATCGTAGAGTGGTTTGGGTTGGAAGGGACCTTCAAGGGTCATGAGCAGGGACATCTTCACCCAGCTCAGGTTGAGGAAGTTGAGGTTGAGTTGTGGTTGAGGTTGGGTTGAGGAGATTGAAATTGGGTTGAGGTTGGGTTGAGGAAGTTGTTGGGTTGAGGTTGGGTTGGGAGAGGCTGAGGCTGGGTTGAGTAGATTGAAGTTGGGTTGAGGAAATTCAGTTGAGGTTGGGCTGAGGAGACTGAGGTTGGATTGTGGAAACTGAGCTGAGGTTGAGGTTGGGTTGAAGGGGTTGAGTTGAAGTTGAGGAGGTTGGGTTGAAGACATTCAGTTCAGGTTGAGGAGGTTGGGTTGAGGTTGAGAAGATTGTGTTGGGGTTGAGGAGGTTGAGTTGGGGTTGAGGAGGTTGTGTTGAGGTTGTGTTGGGGTTGAGTTGAGGTTGGGCAGGTTGAGTTGAGGTTGGGTGGAGGAAGTTGAGGCTGTGCTGAGGTTGAGTTCTGTTGAGGTTGTGTTGGGTTGGTGGTGACCCCGGGCCACCCCCCGCCCACACTGCCCCGTGTCACCTCCCTCCTCTCATCCCCAGACGACCCCGACCCTGACGACGGTTTTAATTACAAACAAATGATGGTGCGTGATGAGCGGCGCTTCAAGATGGCCGACAAGGACGGTGACATGACGGCCACCAAGGAGGAGTTCACGGCCTTCCTGCACCCCGAGGAGTATGAGTACATGAAGGACATCGTGGTGCAGGTGGGGACGATGGGGACAGGGGGTCGGGGGGCACCGGGCGGGGCGGTGTGGGGTTTCTGACGGGATGTCCCCACAGGAGACCATGGAGGACATCGACAAGAACGGGGACGGCTTCATCGACCTGGAGGAGTACATCGGTGAGGGGCGTCCCCTCCTGTCCCCTCCTGTCCCATCCTGGCCCCTCATGTCCCCTCTGTGTCCCACCGTGCGCCTCTGGGTCCCCTCTGTGTCCCCTCTACATCCCTTTGCATCCATCCGTGTCCCCTCCATGTCCCCTCTGCGTCAGCTCCATGTCCCCTCCTGTCCCCTTCATGTCCTTTCTGTGTCCCTCCTTGTCCCTCCACATTTTTCTTTGTCCCTGCATGTCCCGTCTGTGTCCTTTTATGTCCCACATGTCCCCTCGTTGTCCCTCCATGTCCCTCTGTGTCCCCTTCCTGTCCTTTCCATGTCCCCTCAGTGTCCCTTCTCTGTCACCTCTTTGTCCCTCCGCATCCCCTCCATGTCCCCTCATGTCCTATGTCCCACCATCTCCCTCCACGTCTCCTCTGTGTCCCCCATGTCCTTCTGTGTCACCTCCACGTCCCCTCTGTGTCCCTCCATGCTCCTGGGTCCCTCTTTGTCCCTTCCACATCTCTTCATGGCCCTTCCATGTCCCCTTGTGTCCCTCTGTATCCCCTCCATGTCCCCTCTGTGTCTTCTCTTTGTCCCTTCATGTCCCTTCTGTGTCCTCTTTGTGTCCACTCATGTTCCACCGTGTCCCACCTTGTCCCTCCACATACCCTCTGTGTCCCCCATGTCCTTCCATGTCCCCTCCACATCCCCTTGTGTCCCCTCCGTGTCCCTCCTTGCTCCTTCTGTGTCCCTCTTTGTCCTTTCCACATCCCCTCCGTGTCCCCTTGTGTCCCTCCGCATCCCTCCATGTCCCCTTTGTGTCCCCTCTATGTCCCCTCCGTGTCCCCTCTACATCCTCTTATGATCCCTCTGTGTCCCTTCTACATCCCTTCCATGTCCCTCTGTGTCCCCTTCATGTCCTTTCTGTGTCCCCTCCATGTCCCTTTCATGTCCCCTACACATCCCTCCATGTCCCCTCCATGTCTCTCCACCTCCCTGCATGTCCCCTTGTGTCCCCTTATGGTCCCTCTGTGTCCCCTCTTGTCCCCTCCATGTCCCTCCACATCCCCTCATGGTCCTTTCATGTCCCCTCTGTGTCCCCCTTGTCCCTTCTGCATCCCCTCCACGTTCCCTTATGTCCTTCCCTGTCCCTGCACGTCCCCTCTTGTCCCTCCATGTCCCTCCGTGTCCCTCTGTCCCCTCCGTGTCCCCTCTACGTCCTCTTATGGTCCCTCTGTGTCCCTTCTACCTCCTCTCCGTGTCCCCTCCATGTCTCTCCATGTCCCTCCATGTCCCCCCTTGTCCCCTCTGCATCCCCTCCATGTTCCCTTATGTCCCACCCTGTCCCTGCATATCCCCTCTTGTCCCTCCATGTCCCTCCGTGTCCCTCCCCGTCCCCCAGGCGCTCCTTTTGGGGCCAACCCCCGGCTGTCCCCACACAGGTGACATGTACAGCCAGGACGGCGACGCCGACGAGCCCGAGTGGGTGAAGACGGAACGGGAGCAGTTTGTGGAGTTCCGGGACAAAAACCGCGATGGGAAGATGGACCAGGAGGAGACCAAGGCCTGGATCCTGCCCTCGGACTACGACCACGCCGAGGCCGAGGCGCGGCACCTGCTCTACGAGTCCGACCTCAACAAGGTGCCAAAAACCGCCTTTTTCACCCCAAAAACCCCCAGCGGAACCTTCGCGCCGCGCCGCCCCAACCACAACCCCCTCAGCTCCGCGCGGGCCCTCGTTAAGCCAATTAAAGACTTTTTAGGCGCGTTCCCCATCCCGCCGCCCACCCAGGTGGGGTTTTAGCTTTTAGCAAAGCTGAAAAACGAGGTGAAAAAATTAAAAATTTGACGTTTTTTCGCTCTTTTTCAGGATGGGAAGTTGAGCAAAGAGGAGATAGTGGAGAAGTACGACCTGTTCGTGGGCAGCCAGGCCACGGACTTCGGGGAGGCCCTGGTGCGGCACGACGAGTTCTGACGCCGCCCGGCCCGAAATATAATTTATTTTTTAACCGTTTCTGGGATTTATCGGAAGAAACGTAGGTTTTTTTCACTAAAAAAACTGTGATTTCAGGCCACGAGGTGAAAAAAAAAACAACAAAAATTCGTTTTTTTTTTTTTTTTTTTTTTCCGTCCTTTTTTTTTTTCTTTTTTTCCCGTCCTTTTTGAATTTTCCTCCTTCCCGAAGCGCCGGGGACTCGTTTGGAAAACCGCGGCGCTCGGTGGGTTGGGTTTTTTTGTTAAGATTTACGCTTTTTTTTTCTGATTTTTAACGACTTCTTGGTTATTTTTATATTGGTTTTGGTTCCACGTGAAGCGAAGAAACTCAAATCCCAGCCGCCCGCTCGCCCCTCGGGGCTTTTCTGGGTGCGTGCTCAATATTTTAGAATAAAAAATTTTTAAAAATCAAGAAAAAAACACACCCTAAAGCCAGAGAACAGTAAGGAAAAACAAAGCCCGAGGTGAGTCAGGCTTAGTTTAGGCCGAGCTTTGCAAAGCCGGGCGCGGTTGGGCTCGGCTCCTGCCCGGGGTTCGCTTCCCTCCCGCCACTTTATCCATGATTATTATTAATATTATATAGAGATATTTTTTTTAATCTGTGTTCCCCGTTCGCCCAGGGGCCGCTCGCTTCCTCCTTATTTCCTCCTCCTTTCCTCCTTGTTTCCTCTTCCTTTCCTCCTCGTTTTCTCTTCGTTTCGTCCCTTTTTTCTCTTAATTTCCTGCTCACTTCCCTCCTGCTTTCTTCGCACTCTCTCCTCACTTCCCACTCGCTTCCTCCTCATTTCCTCTTTGTTTCCACCTTACTTCATCCTCATTCCCTTCTTGCTTCCCATTTGCTTCCTTCTCATTTCCACCTTGCTTCCTCCTCATTTCCTCCTTGTTTCTTAATTTCCTCCTCATTCCCACCTCGTTTCCCCCTTGTTTCCTCTTCATTTCCCACTTGCTTCCTCCTGTTCATCCTTGTTTCCCACTTGCTTCCTTCTCACTCTCTCTTTGTTTCCTCCTCGTTTCCTCCTTGTTTTCTGCTCACTTTCCACTTGCTTCCCTCTTGCTTCCTCCTCACTTTGTCCTCTTTCCCCCTTGTTTCCCCCTTGTTTCCCCCTTGTTTCCCCCTTGTTTCCCCCTTGTTTCCCCCTTGTTTCCCCCTTGTTTCCCCCTTGTTTCCCCCTTGTTTCCCCCTTGTCTCCTTGTTGTCTCCTTGTTGTCTCCTTGTTGTCTCCTCATTTCCTGCTCAGTTCCCACTTGCTTCCCACTTCCTCCTCATTTCCTCCTCACTTCTCCCTCACTTCCCACTTGTTTCCCACTCGATTCCCTCTTGCTTCCTCCTCCTTCTCTGCTCACTTCCCGCTTTCTTCCTCCTCGTTTCCTCCTTGTCTCCTCATTTCCTCCTCACTTCCCACTCTCTTCTTCTTTGTTTCCCCCTCGTTTCCCCCTCATTTCCTCCCCGTTTCCCCCATTGGGCCCCAAACCCCAGGTTGTCCCTCAAACCACCCCTGGGGGTGACCCAAGTGCCACCAGACCCACAACGTCACCCCCAGGAAACTGGGTTTGCCTGAAAACGCCGTTTTTGGGGATAAATTCCCGAGGAATTGGGCAATCCCGGCACTGCCGCCGGATTCGGGGTGAAAAATGGGAGAATTGGCTCCTGTGCGTGCGGCAGAGCCCCTTGCCCCCCCGGCCCCCCAGGCGAGTGGCGCTTCCGACCTCAGACACTAATGCCGTCCCCCCGGGGTCACCCCCCGTGTCCCCACCTGTCCCCGCGTCCCCCCGCGTCGCCCCCCCGGGACGGTTCGTTTTGGGTTCGTTTGGAGCGGTTTTGGTGTAACCGGGGCCTCAATAAACCCGTTTACAGTCACCCCACGGGCCGGAATTTGGTCGGTTTTACCCCAAAAATGGGCTGGGTGGGAAGGGCTGGGGGGGATGTGGGGGTGACCCCCCCCAGCATTGGGGTCCTGCCCCATAGCCGTGGGGCTGAGCCCCTCACGGGACCACCATCCTGCCCCATATCTGTGGGGCTGAGCTGCCCCTGCCACCACCATAGTGATGGGGCTAAGTGTCCGCCCCCCGGGACCCCCATCCTGCCCCATAACCGTGGGGCTGAGCCCCCCCAGGACCTCCATCCTGCCCCATATTTGTGGGCCTATGTCTCCCCTATGAGACCCCCATCTCCCCCCATATCTATGGGGCTGAGCCCCTCACGGGACCACCATCCTGCCCCATATCTGTGGGGCTGAGGCCCCCTCCCAGGCCCCCCATCCTGCCCCACACCCGTGGGTCACACAGACTCTCACATTCCAAGCGCGTCGCTGGTTTATTGTCCCTACACCACAGGGCTCCCCGAGGGGGTGACCCCAACCCCCAGGGCAGCCCCACAACTTGGGGGGCAGCCCCATAGCTGTGGGGCAGCCCCACATTGGGGTCCCTCAGCTGGGGCTGACCTGGCTGGAGGACACGGAGGAGACCTCGGTGCGCTGGGCCGAGCTGGACATGTCCGAGTCGTCCGTCATGGGCCGCCCGCACACCAGCTCCAGGATGCAGGCGCGGAACTGGGGACGGGGACACGGGGACGTGGGGACAGCTCAGCCTGGGGTCCCCAGGTGTCCCCAGGTGTCCCCTGTCCCCGCCCTGGGACGTTCTGCTCAGCCCTGGTGTCACATCAACCGCGTCTCGTGTCCTTGGGGACGCTGGAGGTGGGTCTGGGTGGGACGGGTGTCCCCAGGTGTCCCCGGTGTCCTCACCCTCTGTGTCACCCATCCCCTGGTGTCCCCGCTCCCAGGAGATCCCCAGTCTGTTGTCACCAAGTGTCCTCAGTCCCTGGACATCCCTGGACATCCTTGGNTCCTGCCCCATAACCGTGGGGCTGAGCCCCCCCAGGACCTCCATCCTGCCCCATATTTGTGGGCCTATGTCTCCCCTATGAGACCCCCATCTCCCCCCATATCTATGGGGCTGAGCCCCTCACGGGACCTCTATCCTACCCCATAGCTGTGGGGCTGAGCCACCCATGAGACCCCCGTTCTCCCCATAGATGTGGGGCTGAGCCACCCNCACTCCCAGGATGTCCCCAGTCTGTTGTCACCAGGTGTCCCTATTCCCTGGTCTATGGGCATCTCTGGGCATCCCTGGATGTCCTCCCTCCTTNTGCCCCATATCTGTGGGGCTGAGCCCCCCCTAGGACCCTCATCCCCCCCATATCCATGGGACTGTAACCTCCCCAGGATCCCCATCCTGCCCCATAACCATGGTGCCGAGCCCCCTCAGGACCCCCATCCCGCCCCATATCCATGGGGCTGAGGGCCCCCCCCAGGCCCCCCATCCCGCCCCACACCCGTGGGTCACACAGACTCTCACATTCCAAGCGCGTCGCTGGTTTATTGTCCCTACACCACAGGGCTCCCCGAGGGGGTGACCCCAACCCCCAGGGCAGCCCCACAACTTGGGGGGCAGCCCCATAGCTGTGGGGCAGCCCCACATTGGGGTCCCTCAGCTGGGGCTGACCTGGCTGGAGGACACGGAGGAGACCTCGGTGCGCTGGGCCGAGCTGGACATGTCCGAGTCGTCCGTCATGGGCCGCCCGCACACCAGCTCCAGGATGCAGGCGCGGAACTGGGGACGGGGACACGGGGACGTGGGGACAGCTCAGCCTGGGGTCCCCAGGTGTCCCCAGGTGTCCCCTGTCCCCGCCCTGGGACGTTCTGCTCAGCCCTGGTGTCACATCAACCGCGTCTCGTGTCCTTGGGGACGCTGGAGGTGGGTCTGGGTGGGACGGGTGTCCCCAGGTGTCCCCGGTGTCCTCACCCTCTGTGTCACCCATCCCCTGGTGTCCCCGCTCCCAGGAGATCCCCAGTCTGTTGTCACCAAGTGTCCTCAGTCCCTGGACATCCCTGGACATCCTTGGTCCCCAAGTGTCCCTCACCCTCTGTTGTCCCCACATCTCCCTATGTCCCCGCTCCCCGGATGTCCCCAGTCTGTTGTCACCAGGTGTCCTTGGTCCCTGGACATCCTTGGTCCCCAGTGTCCCCGGTGTCCTCACCCTCTGTGTCACCCATCCCCTGGTGTCCCCACTCCCAGGATGTCCCCAGTCTGTTGTCACCAGGTGTCCCTATTCCCTGGTCTATGGGCATCTCTGGGCATCCCTGGACGTCCTCCCTCCTTCCAAAGTGTCCCCAGGTGTCCCCAAGTGTCCCTCACCCTCTGTTGTCCCCCATCCCCTGGTGTCCCCACTCCCCAGGTGTCCCCAGTCTGTTGTCACCAGGTGTCCTTGGTCCACAAGCATCCTTGGACATCCTTGGTCCTCGAATGTCTCTCACCCTCCGTTGTCCCCCCTTTCCCGTTGTCCCCGCTCCCCGGATGTCCCCACTCTGTTGTCACCAGGTGTCCCTGCCCCATGGGCATCTCTGGTCCCTGGGTGTCCCTGGATGACCCTGGTCCCCCAGTGTCCCTGGACACCCTTGGTCCCCAGATGTCCTTAGGCATCCCTGGGATGTCCCCATTGCCTGTGTGTCCCTGGATGTCCCCAGTGCTCGGGTGTCTTCATCACCAAGATGTCCCACCATGACCCAGGTGTCCCTGGGTGTCCCCAGGTGTCCCTTTTGCCCAGGTGTCCCTGGCTGTCCCCATCACCCGTGTGTCCCCATACCCATGTGTAATCCCTGGATGTCCCCATTGCCTGGGTGTCCTGGAATGTCCCCATTTCCCTGGTGTCTCCATCACCTGGGTGTCTTGGGCTGTCCCCATGGCTGTGTGTCCCCGACTGTCCCCATCACTTGTCTGTCCCTGGATGTCCCCATGGCCCAGCTGTCCCAGGGTGTCCCCAGTGCCCAGATGTCCCTGAGTGTCCTCAGTGCCCGGGTGTCCCTGAATGTCCCCATGGCCTGTGTGTCCCTGGATGTCCCTGTTGCCTGTGTGTCCTGGGGTGTCCCCATCACCCGGGTGTCCCCGTGTCCCCCGCGCGGTGGCACCTGTTTGTTCATGAAGCAGTAGATGATGGGGTTGTAGATGCAGGCGCTCTTGGAGAAGAAGGCGGGGATGGTGACCAGGCGCAGGTCCAGGCCGTGGTTGCGGTTGTTGACCATGTACATGGCCAGGGCGGCGTAGGGGACGTAGCAGAGGCAGAAGGACCCGACCATCACCACCACCATGCGCGACACCTCCCGCTCCGCCTTCTGCGTGGTGGCCGACTCCTGCTGCTGCGCCGCCACCTGCGCCAGCGCGGCAGGGACACCGGCTGGGACACCCGGCCCCGCGGGGCCGCCCGGACACCCGTCTGATCGCCCGCCCCGCCATCGGTCCAGCCGTCCGGCCAGCCACCCAGCTGTCCCTCTGTCCAGCCAGCCAGCCAGCCATCCATCCCTCCATCTATCCATCCATCTACCCAGCTGTCCCTCTGTCCATCCATCCATCCATCCATCCATCCAACCATCCATCCATCCAGCCAGCCAGCCAGCCACCCAGCTATCCCTCTGTCCATCCAACCATCCATCCATCCAACCATCCATCCAACCATCCATCCAACCATCCATCCATCCAGCCACCCAGCTGTCCCTCTGCCCAGCCGGCCATCCCTCTGTCTATCCATCCCTCCCTCCATCCCTCCATCCATCCAACCATCCATCCATCCAGCCACCTAGCTGTCCCTCTGCCCAGCCGTCCATCCCTCTGTCTATCCCTCCCTCCCTCCATCCCTCCATCCATCCAACCATCCACCCAGCCGTCCCTCTGTCCATCCATCCAGCCATCCCTCCATCCATCCTTTCATCCATCCATCCATTCATCCCTCCACCCATCCATCTCTCCATCCCTCCCTCCATCCCTTCATCCATCCATTCATCCTTCCACCCATCCATTTATCCATCCATTCACTCATCCCTCCACCCATCCATCTGTGTATCCATCCATCCATCCCTTCATCCGTCCATCCATCTGTTTATTCCCCATCCAATCCATCCGTCCATCCGTCCATCCATCCATCCATCTTTTCATCCCTCCACCCATCCCTCTATCCATCCATCCGTCCATCCCTTCATCCATCCATCATTCATCTATCCACCCATCCCCCATCCACCCATCCATCCTTCTGTCAATCTGTCCATCCCTTTGTCCATTGGTCCATCCATCCCCCATCCACCCATCCATCCATCTGTCCATTGCTCCACCCCTTCCTCATCCATCTCTCCATCCCTCCATCCCTCCATCCCTCCTTCCCTCAAGCCAATTGTCCATCCCTCCATCCATCCTCTCCACCCCTCCAGCCATCCCTCCATCCCTCTACCCTTCCAATCCACCAGCCCTCCTTCCACTTCTCCACCTCTCCATCCCTCCACCCTCTTACCCTCCCGCTCTCCTTCCCTCCATCCTGCCCACCCTTCATCCTTCCAGCCGTCACTCCTTCTCTCCATCTCCCGTCCAATCCTCCATCCTTCCATCTCTCCATCTCTTCCCCTCCATCTCTCCATCCCTCCCATCTTCCACCCCTCCATCTCTGCATCCTGCCTTCCCTCCAGCCATCTCTCCATCTCACCATCCCTCCATCCTTCCAGCCATCCCTCCAATCTTCCATCCCTCCATCCTGCCTTCCTTCCCTCCATCCTTCCAGCCATCCCCTCAGCCAATCCTCCATCCCTCCATGTCTCCAGTCCTTTTACCCTCCTGCCCTCCATCCCTCCATTCTCCCCCTCCATCCTTCCCTCCATTTTTCCAGTCCTCCTTCCAGCCAATCCTCCATCCCTCCATCTCTCCATCCTGCCATCACTCCAGCCACCTCTCCATCCCTCCTGCTTTCTCTCCATCCTGCCCTCCCTCCATCCCTCCATCTCTCCATTCCTCCATCTCTCCATTCC
>VWYH01010855.1:1697-52590 GCA_013399365.1 Pampusana beccarii | reverse complement strand
AAGCAGTCTCTGAATGCTAACCGCCTATCTTGGGCTACTTTACCTTCCAGTATACTTTCCCATGAGATTTCCCCTAGCAATTGCTTAAAAAGAGTCTCCTCTATGTGTCTTTTAAAATCCTCCAGGGATGGTGACTCCACCGCTTCCCTGGTCAGCCTGTTCCAATGCCCGGCAACTCTTTCCAGGAAAAAAAAAAATCCTAATATCCAACCTAAACTTGCTCTGGTGCAACTTGAAGTCATTTGGTCTTGTACTATCTCTTGCTACATTGGAAAAGAGGCCAATACCCTCCATGCTATAACCTCCTTTCAGGGAGTTGTAGATACCAATAAAGTCTCCCCTCAGCCTCCTTTTCTCCAGGCTAAACAGCCCCAGTGTCCTCAACCGTGTCTCATCAGACTTGTGCTCCAGGCCCCTCACCAGCTTCATTGCTCTTCTCTGAATGCACTCCAGCACCTCAATGTCTTTGTTGTCGTGAGGGGCCCAAAATTGAATACAGGATTCAATGTGCAGTCTCAACAGTACAGAGCACAGGGAGATGATCACTGTCCTGGTCTTGCTGGCCACATTATTCCTGATACAAGCCAGGATACCATTGGCCTTTTTGGCCACCTGGGCACATGCTGGCTCATATTCAGCCAGCTGTCACCAACCCTCCCAGATCCTTTTCTGTGGGGCAGCTTTCCAGCCACTCTTCCCTGAGCCTGTAGTGCTGCCTGAGGTTGTTGTGACTGAAGTGCAGAACCCAGCACTTGGCCCTGTTGAACTTCATGCAACTGGCCTCAGCCCATCAATTCAGACGATCTAGATTGCTCTGTATGACCTTCCTACCCTCAAGCAGATCAACACTCCCAGCCAACTTGGTGTTGTGTGTAAACTTACTGAGGGTGCACTCAATCTCATCATCAAGGTCATTGATAAAGATATCAAAGATAACTGTCCTTAATACTCAGCCCTGGGAAACATCACTTGGGACCCACCACCAACTGGGTTTGACTCCATTCACTATAACTCTTTTGGACACCCAGACAGTTTTTTTCCCAGTGAAGAATATACCCATCCAAGCCATGAGCAGTCAGTTTCTCCAGGAGAATGCTGTGGGAAACAGTGTCAAAGGCTTTACTAAGGACTAGATAGACGATATCCACAGCTTTTCTCTCATCCATTAGGCAGGTGATAATAAAGATTAAGGAAAATACCTAAAATTGGGTTTTTTTATACTACATGGGACACATAAGACTTGCTATTGATTTTCTGAGTCAGTACTTCTCAACTGAACATTACACCAGTAACAATGGCAAAAAATTCTCCTTCATAATTCCAGATATTTCTAACAGATATCCTACCTCTCTCTGTCAAAATCATTCCTTCGTCCTTTTTTTATAGGTCACTTTAACCCGAAATCAATGTTTTGAGAGTTTACTTTTGGGGAATCAAAACAGTAGGGATTTTCTGCATTTTGTGTTGTCGAACAACTGAATTCTGGGCAAGGATCATTGTCTAGATTTTCTCCATAGTTAACCAAGAGCGATGGAAATGTGTTACCTCTTAGGCACCATTTTAGGATGAATCACTCTCTGGAGATTTCTAACTCCCTTCATTCATTACAGAAAGCCTTGTCATCTAGCTTAGATAGGATGCTAAAATTTTAGGCATCCAGCGTTAGGCGAGATGACTCCTACATTTAGCTTTAAGTCAGATATCAGGAATCAGGTTTTAATGACTAGATTTTTAAAGCTATTTCAGTCTAAGTATCGTAAGACCCAATTCATTTAAATAGCTAAGAACCATTTTCAGAAGTAGCTTAAACACTTATGTAGCTATTAACATGCATAAAGAGGCAAATACACATCAAATGAGTACTCCAACTGTTCACATATGCCTAATTCCCATCAAAATCAATGCATAGATGGTTTTGAAAATCTCACTAGGCACATATCTATCTAAATACCTGAATGCTCTGAAGAATATAATGCTTGGTCTTTCACCAGGTAAAGAGGAACTAAAGTGAAGCTTACTAACACATGCTTACCTGGATAGAAATTCGTCTTTTACTTGCACAGCTCAAAGCCTTTTATCTTTAAAGGGTATCAGAACAGTAATTTGCTATAGCTTTGTCCCTGAAATTACATCTGTGTACGCAAACAGAAGATATCTATTGTTTTCTTATGTATTATATCGCGTTACAAAGTGGCATCCATTTTGCTAAAAACTGTTGGTTCTATTTTCTCTTTCTTTCCATAGCACTACTTTCCAAGTGCTTTTCTTTCTCTCCTTCAGTATATACCTATTCTCTGGCTGCTTTTCAGCCTACGCTACAGCTTTGAGTTGTGGATTTGTTGTTTGTCATCATGACTTATAGATCCTTTTACATTATTCTTCTCACCTCACTTGGCTTTACAACACCTCCCAATTTAGTTTTATCCATTAATTTAATAACTGTGCTATTGACTTTCATTTACAGGTCATTAGTAAAGATAAAGCTGGACCCAACACTAGTCCTTAAGGCACATCATTAGACTGTTTCCCACAACTCAATACACCACTATTTATCATCACCTTTAATTTAAAGTCCTGTAGGCACTTCTTACTCTGTGTGAATCTACCCATAGACATCTGAATTCAAACGAATTACAATGCTCAGACTTTGTGAAACATACCCATTGTGCAAAGAGTAGCTGTAGGATACCACAAAACCAATAGAATCAGTTGTGATTCACAAGCACTGCACTGTCAGATGCTGGTGCAAGACTACGGAGGTGGAGATTTACATCCAGAAGCTGTGAGTTTTGATCCATGCTAACTTACATGATTCAATATGCAAGACCCTGCCAAGTCTATGAAGACCAAGTTCTACATATGATATGACACATTAGTTAATGTTTCATGCATAATTTCTCTGCTGATCTTAGACTGGCTACTTCTTCCCACTTTTTATTAATAAAGATTTATTTTTTTCTGTTTCTTATTCCCTTTATCTAATAAAAAAAAAAAAAAAACAACCAACTGAAAAAAAACCCAAAACAATGACAACAAAAAAACCCAAACCAAATTAAAAAGAAAGGAAATACTGAGATGCTGATCAGAAATGTCAAATTCCAATCATTTTTCCACACAGAACTGCAATATTTTTATATTATCATATTATTGCCAATGTAGCTTTTCAGGTCTGCTTCTTCTATAAGTTTCAGAGTGCAAACAAAATGCTGTATGTTCTTTTTATTGGTTATCACACTAACAAATTCTTTTCTAATTTGTACAAAATTTCCTTTCGAGAAAAGTTAAATGTTCCCCCAGTCAAGACATCTAATAACAGTGAAAACAGTGCAGATTGAAAGCCAGTCCCTCTTTGTAACATGCAAACTTGGGAAAGACCCATCTTGTTCAGGGATTCAGCTGAAATTGTGAGAGCGTACAGTAAGTCTGATGGAAACCATTTTTTCCATTATACTCCCTTGTCTTGCTTAGGCTTTGTCTGACTTCCATTGCCAAAGAAACGGAACCTATAAAAAAATCTATAAGAGTAAGATTATCCCAGTTTTACAGTTGGAATACTGAAGAACCAAGAAATGAAATAACTTGGAAAATGTTGAATAAGTCAGTGGTATCAGTTAAACAAGGAAACTGGATTTTTGAGTTTCAGCTTAGTTTCTCAACAGCTGAGTCAGTTTTCCTTTTATAGTTGATGGGTGATTATTAAGGCTGTTGAATGTGTTTGGCTTTGAAGCTTAATTCCCTTAAACTTCTGGTGAGAATTGAGTTTTCATATCTCAGCAGACAACCTTGGTAATCCCTCCCTCTTTATTCTTGGGTGTAACCTGAGACTTGCTTCAGTATCACCTGTAGCATATAGTACCAGATACATTACTTTTTCACTTTATACTGTAGTTGGGTGATAGGGTTTTCTTTTGTTACTGTGAAAATCATAACCACCACATTCATCCTTCCTCCTTTCTGACATAAAAGGAAGAAAATGGTAGTAAAACTCACCCATCACTCAGTAGATGAGAAAATGTTATAGTATTCTGCTGAATAATTTCCTTACTAGACTGTCGCTGCCCAAAGGCATTAATGCAAGATATCCCAACTGAATGAGCGTTAAGTTCTTACTTACTTCCTGCACAGTATTAAAACACCAAATGGAGAGGAAGAAGTGAGAATAAATTAGGCAGGCATGGCTTGAGTGTTTTCAAAGGAAACTAGCTGGTCAATCGGTACAACTTTTTACCCACAGAATAAATTAATCTGTTAACATCTATCAACCTGATTGCATAGTTCTTTAGCAAAACTTACAGTGTTTTATTTTGTTACATTTTTTTCCTTGTGGAAGGCCATAGCACGACAAACCTAGCAGTCCCACTGTTCTAACTAGCAACAAGGATTGTCCTTTAAAAATAGTCCCTTTTTTCCTTTGCACAATATTATTCACAAATAGCAATTAAATAACTGTATAAATAAGCAGAAAAATAATACAAAAAGAACTGGTCTGTGGTTAAAAATGCTGTATCAGCATTTTGATCTGCCAACTTCACCCCCCAATTTTTACATAACAATAAAAAAACCCACAGCTTCAATATGTTTGCTGAAATGGTAACACAACAGGTCAGAGATACTTTGGCTAGTGACTCATGTTGCCATTCCTCATCATGGCTGAGGTTTTGTGAATGGATTACAGTTCCCATGTTGTAAAAAAGCAGTATACTAATTAACTGACAAAGTGAGGAGACACAACACGCTTTATGTTACTTGGTTCCCATTCATGATGCAAAGGGAAGATGAAACCTTAAAGCCTCCAGGGTCATTCCTAGGCTACCAGACTACCATGATAGCAACTGTTAAGGAGGATTTCTACTGCTTGCTGACACTCTTGAAATGCAGCTCACAGCAAAGCTTGTCCCTCTTTCTGCTGAAGAAGTAGTTCATCTGACCAATGACAACCATATGGGAGATTTCAATTAAAATTCAGATATAGGTGTCAATGAATGACAAATGAGGGAATCCAACCCATGTTTGAATTCTCTTAATGGTACAGCTTCCTCCTACCTCCCACTTTCTTTAAAATAATCACTGATACAGTCTTTTCAGCTTTTACTCATTATAATTGTTCATGATTTATTTCCTTGTTTCATCAGCTCCATCTCTCAGAGAAAAATGAGACTTATGAAAAGGAATCTGAAGGCTGCCAAATACTGATTTTTTTTTTTTCAGTGTATATGATTAATTTCTTCCTAGAACACTGGACTGACAGCTACATGCACTCTGACTCATGTTTAAAATAATGAAATGATGGCAGTATTTAAAACAATATACACACTTATTATAAACCTCTCCTCCTTCATAAAGGTTACATACTGAGCAGTGAAATGGTTAGACCTGTAGACCCATTTTACTTGGCAAACCTTAATTACCCTGTTCTTTTACAAAAATACTGGTATTTAAAGCATATTATTTTAGAGTAAAGGTTCCACATACCCTAAGCATTAGGACTTTTTTATTAAAAAAAAAAAAAAGAAAAGAAGAAAAACATTTAACTTTGACCGTTTCATTTATAGGCACTTTAATTATCTGGATGGTTTCCTTTAAATGCTAGATGTAGGCAGTGAAAATTTGTACTTACAGGAGAAACTGCTTCCAGGAGTTCCTAATTTTCATGTGTTATGAATTTTAATACCTTATGTGGGTCAGATTTTCACAGGCTTAGAAGAGGGAATACATTGACCTTAAACTATTGTACAGTTCTAATAGTATTTTTAGTCTCTATTGGTTATTTGTGGGCAGGAGCTATAGTTTGTTTATGCTTCTTTTTCTCTCTACTTGCTTTCCACAATAGCAGAAAAGCCCCAAGGCTTCAGACAACAGGCTGTTCCTTTTCCTTTCCCACACCTCCTAACTTTTAAAAAGACAAATATAGGGAACTATGAAATCCACTAGTCCATGGGGTCAGGAAGTTTTCACCCACTCCTGTCAGTTTGTACTGCTATTTTTGAGATAATGAATCCCTGAACTCCTCTCTTGCAGTATCTCCCATTAATGAAGGTGAATTTTTATAGAACCTTCTTTTTTTCTATTTCACATGCCTTTTTTCCCCCCAATTTCTTCCCCTTTCTTACATTGTTAGGCTTGTAGACTACTCCAAATCCAGGGAGGATTTGAAAATAATTTTATTTACTCTTAATTTAGTGTTATTTTTATTTCTTTCACACCCTTGCCACCATTTGCTACCTTTCCATTTGGTTGACAAGAATAAAGAGGAAGAGCAGCTCTAGGAAATATAACCAGAATACTGCAAGATCTGAAGTCTCATCATCCCAAAACATGGAAATATGTTTCTTCTGGAAGTTAAAACAATGCTCTTCTGCGAGACTCACACAGAAGAAAAAAAAAAAGAGAGAAGTGTTCTGAGCCTAATCCTGTTCTGAGTTACATCATTGTCAATACGGTACCTTTCTCTTGAAGAAGGAGCCATAACCTCTCTGGCATACCTAAAATAAATTATCAAGCACGTAACTACAGGCAAGTAGGTTTTTTTATTATCTTTTTACACCACCAAGTCAAAAGGAACTAGGACCCAACACATTTATTTTTGGAAAAGGCTTGACAGACAAGGTTGTTTCTGTAACACAAGGGTGAGAATAAGACTTGGGGGTTGGTGGGTGGTTGCTTTGTCTGAATTCTCCATTCAAGTTTCTATCTCAGGACTCTGAAATGGAAACTCTAAACAGGAGTCTGCTGAGATAGGGAGATTTGTGCTTCCTATGATTTGCCCACCTGAGTTTTTATGATTTCAGCCCTTCAGAGCAGTCAACTCTTTAACAAATCTAGTACGGTGGGACATTTATCTCATCTACTATCTGGAAACTCATGAAATACAAATACTATGTTTTGGTCCATCTAACTTCGGTAAAGATTCACAAGCACAAGTTAGCTTTCCAGGCCACAACTTTCCACAAGTTTATGACATTTTTGGTACTTGTGACCCTTGTTCAACAAACTTTTTCGGACAGCTTGTGATTTTCCTTTCAATTTTAAATTTTCTGCAGCATACTCTGCTTCACTTTTAGCACAAGATTCATCCTTCAACTTCAGTGACTATATTCATGTTTTTAATGTTATAGCAAGAGCAGCAGTTCTTTTTACAAATCGAGAGCACCCATCCAGGCTGGACAGGACTCTGAGCAACCTGATCTAGTTGAAGATGTCCTTGCTTATTGCAGGGAGGGTTGGATCAGAAGACTTTTAAAGGTCCCTTCTAACCCAAGCTTTTCTATGATTCTATAATCCCGAAACTGAATGAGCAAAAGGCTAGTGACTGCTTTTTTTGCTTGCTTTTATTTTATTGTTCCAATCACGTGAGTTCTATCCAATACAGATTTAAAAAGGGAGGTGGGACAAGTTTTATACTTAAACCTCATTGAGTTTCACTGAAATGAACTGCTTTATATGAACTCTGAGTCAGATATGGTACACAGAGCAAATAATAGGTGAGAGTTGTACAGAAAGATGAGCAGCAAGCTGAAGGGAGCTAAGTACTCAAAGAGGAGAGAGCTAATGAGTTTGTGAATTAGCAATCTAATGATCTGAGTTTCTCTGCTGCAAGCAAGTGATATCTAGTTTCCAGGTTGTGGCTTACCTTTAGCTACCTATTTTTAACTTTAGCCTCACGTTTCCCAAAATGTGCTACTTAAAACAAGTTATCACCCTTGTGAAAACTAGTATGAGAATCCTTCCCATATCCATCCACTGTAACTGAGACCATGGGGAACTACTTGAGTAGAGAACATTTCAGCATGAAATAAAGTAAAATTTGCTTAACCTGGACTATGTTTCTTATACTGTAATTCTCATGACATGGTAGCAATACAATAAGTAGTGGTAGGATTTAAACAGCGTCTTTAACCAAATTGCAATATTCTCTGAAACTGTCAGTAGACCCACCTGTGAAGTAAATTATTTGCTATGCTGTGCAGAGTTTCGTGACAGCCCTTTGCCTTCCCATCCATAAAAAACCTCATTCTATGAAACAGATGACCACATAGTTGAAAGGGTTTTAAAGCAAAATATCCATTTGGCTACTTTTATGACAGTGTTTAACACTTTGCAACTAGCTCNAAAAAAAAAAAAAAAAAAAAAAAAAAAAAAAAAAAAAAAAAAAAAAAAAAATTGATGGACAAATAAGGTCCTACATTTTCTAAAATATCCACTCTCTTTTACAGTGTCAGTTTATATGCCTTTCAAATGTTCTTTGTCTTCATGAAATTGTCCTTTCAGGTAAGCTAAGATACTTGTTGTTGTTGTTGTCATTTTATTTTTATATTGTTTTATTTATTTATTTATGTTTTGAAATAAGTTTTCAACATTATAAAAATTTTTCGTAAATATGTGTGAAAAATACTTTATATACATATGTTTATTCTTGTGTTTCTCCAGTTGATCTGATGTCTGTTCCATTAATATCTCCTGGACTATTTCTGAGCAGTTGTAGCAGAGAACTAGGAGATATCAGAGGCTCTTGTGAAAAGTATGTATGTCAAAAAAACCCCAAATATTAACAATAACCACTGCATAAGCTCAATTTTATCACAAAGCTGATGAATACCTTAGCAGAAAAGAACAAAAAATGTGGAGTTCCCATCTTAGAGAAAATAAAAAAATTAGATGTGACATGCAAAGCTGTAAGAAAAAAAATACATTATTCATGTCCTTTGCTACTAGAGGAATTGATCTTGGTAGTCCTGTAAAAGCTGGGCCTCTGGTCATAGCTTGTCCCCACTGTAGTCAACAGGGAAAGTCTGTTATCTCAAAAGGCATCTCAAACCTTCTGAAGATAAATCTCTAAACTAGATGAGATTATTAGCACTCTGGAGCTATCCATCTTTACCATTTGAAGGACGTCTAGGCTACTAGAAAGAGCTAAAGTGATAAGTTTAAAGTGAAGGCTTGACTTTCAGACAACCAAAGCTAGATGAAATATTAAAGGACAACAGAGGTCCAACTCGGGAAAGAGACTGACCTGCCTAACATTGGAGGTACATCTAGGGTACCAGTACTCTGCATAACATCTGAGAGTCAACAAAGTGAACTGAGTATGAAAGCAGCAGTGGAGATGAGCAGAACTCTAGAAAACATGACTTAATGGGGAAAGAGAACTGGAGATAATTGTGTTTAAGAAGTAGAAGGACATCTGGGACACTGCAACATGCAGGATAATCAGCTCATTTCTGTGTTCGGAGTGGAAACTGTAAGTTATGGTAAACTTGAGATAAAAGGAAAAGCTTATGAAGAGTGACGATTTAAAGCACTGAAGAGATGGTCTGGGAATGTTACAAAGATGACCGGGGCCTGAGGGTTCTGGAGATGTAACTGATCTTATTTTGTGTCAGGGAAATTTGCTAGATGATTTCTCAGGATCTTTTCTTGCCTTATTGTCCATGATTGTGAGAGGAAAACATCAGCACACACACTTTTAAGTGCGAACAACGCCAAACTGCTGTTGATTTTAAGGGCACAATCACACAGCTAGTTTCCTAGTTTCTTAAACATGATACAAGAAAACCCAAATACTTTTAAAACTGCTGTGCTTTTCATCATTTTTTAAAACTGGAACAACACTGATCTTGTTAGGGAAAAAAAAAAAAAGAAATAAAATTATATGTTATCCAGGATATGAGAGATTCACTGAGATGTCCCTGTCCTTTATAAGAAATCACAAGGAAGATTACTGCCACTGCTTGCCTATATGCTCTGACTTATCAGTTGGTCTGGGAGTTTAGGCTCCTGCGATATTGAATGAAGATTATAAGCCAGATGGGCCACAAATTCTGTCAAGCCTTCTTGGCAGCTGCTCTCATTACAAAAGCCAGCCAGCCTTTTCCAAAAATAAGAATGTGAAGCAAATTGGGCTTATAGACCCTTATAATGCAATTGCACACAGAGATGGGGACCTGAGCGGGCAGGCAGAAATATTATTGATGGCTGCTGAAAACAGGGAATAAGATGTTATTAAGCCAAGTCAGAGATAGATATCGATAGCTAATATAAAGCCTTTATTGGTTTACAGGCTCCAGGAAAGAGGGTTCAGAGCTTCGACCCTTTGCTTTGCTTTTAATTTCACTGGAGATGCAGGGTTTATGAATAAAACATATCTTCACTCATGATTCTGATATTAGTCACTACTTTCTGTGTCCCTAGTTCTCTCAGAGCAAGCAACATGCACTAACTACATAAACTTTGAAAGCTGTATTTTATAGAGATGTGGATGGATGCAAACTGACAGACTGGTTTAGGAGGAAAGAAATAAGAGGAAAAAGAAGAAAAAAAGCCCAGAGAAGTGAGTGATAAACTAGAAACAGGAGAAATAGGATAAAAAAAGAGGAATAGAAAGGAAGTCCTGGGAGTGGTCACAAGGTAAGAATGGATGAAAGAAAATGGCTGGAAGAATTCAAATTGCCTTCCTCCTCCAACAAGGGGTGATAGCAGAGCTGTTTTTTTCCTGCTTTCAATCTTATACTCTCCATCTGGATTTACACAAAGCACAAGATTCCCTGCAAGAAGTAGGGAGGATTCTTGTAGCCATGTGGTACATACCTTGGTTCTACATCCTATTTACCTCAGTGTTTCTGTGAGCACATATGCAACTATGGACAACTATATTTAAAGTGGTTTTGATCCTTTCATAGGTTTCTCAGGCACTGTCCTGAAAGTCTACAAGATGTCCCTAGAGTAAAGAATGTTTCAGAATGCTAGCAGGGATTGAGAGAGAAGATATGTGCTAGAGAGCTAATAAAAATAATTTATGATAACTTTTTCAAATTATTAGCAGCCCAGGTCAGTAAGCCTGTGATGTGCTGCAGAACATACCCCAAAATCCTGCACTCCACAGTAGATTTGCCTGAGTTTTGGTGGCAACATACTGTCAGTGATGCTAAATCTGTTCATACAGTGTTTTATTTCTGTGGAAACTAATAAACAGGAGAAGGGCCTAGGATATGCCCAATTCCTGCATTAAATCATGACTGGATTTATACGTTATACTCAAAAATTCAAGGTGTTTCGAAGTCCCCCAATTCACATACAGAGAGTACAGCTTCATTTCCTGAGTCTCATCTAGTCTCATCCAGAACAGTCCTACTTAGATGATTAAAAACAGAAGTAAGCTTCTCTTCTAACAATTTAAGCTGTCCAGAACAGCTATGTGGTTTCCACAGAGTCATACTAACATGTCAGTACATTGATCTGGTGAATCCTCCTCCAAATGTGATGAGTGAGGAAGGTTATGGCGTTGAGCTATTGTTCAGAACTAACAGATGCCCCACCTCACTCCGAAAAGGAATTAATTGATGACATCAGATTTGGATAAAATACTGACTGTGGAGATAAAGTTGTGCAAGCGTTTGGCCCTGTTTTGAGTAGATGGTTGCAAAATAATGCATTCATAATTTCCTTCAAACCTGAACTGTTGAACATTTATTTGACTCTATAATCTTCCAACACTGTTGTCACAGTTATGTCCCAAGTTGCGGAGAGGTGAGAAAGAACCACTTCAGACTTTGGGGTGCTTATTTACAAAGTGTGCAGGATAAAAGCAACTGTGTCATTCAAGCTCTGCTTTACAAATGAAAATAATAGCTGAAATGTATGCCAAATTGACTAAACTAATCAACAGCCCTTTTGTTGGGGCTATTATGCAATCACTACACTTTCTTCCAGAACATTTATGAAATCACAGATGATGCCATCCAATTTTTGTAAGTATTAGCTCAGAAAATAGACTTTAATTCCAGCACCCCTCTTCCTTCCTTTCTAGTGTGTTATAATTAATAACAAGCCTCAATGCTTTTTCCCTTTTCCAGCTTTGAAGTCAGACCTGAGGCTGCTCTTCCATCTTCTGTTCACTTCAAAAATTTTATGGAAAGACAACTTAGGTATTAAGATAGCCACCTTGGATTCAGGCTCTACTTCCTTGTTCTTTAGTCTTCCCATTTCTGTGAAACAGGGATAACACCTTACCTTTTCCATGTTTTGGGCTATCTAGCATATGTGTCTCTCAGAACGAACTCCAACAGAGGGGCTGGACTATGTAATCCTTAAAGGTTTCTTCCAACCATAACCACTCTATCATTTGATGGGTGTATGAAAACAGTAACAACATAATCCAAGCAACAATAAAAACAAACGTTGTAGGATCTTCCAGTAAGTGTTAAGCAGCTTTAGTTGGAACAAGGAAGAATTTATCAGTTTTAACCTTAGACTATGTATAATACACCCTCTGTGTGCTAGCTGTCATGAAATAACTGTTAAAAGATGTTAAAAGACTAATTCCACATACTTATAGGGAAAATGCAAAGTCTTCTTTTTTATAGTCTGTAATACAGACTTTGTATATGTTATCAATGACCTGTGGCCATTTAGCACATGTTTCTAAGTGTTTTATTACAATCAGCCTATGTGGAAAAGTACTGGTCTGACCACTACAAAATACAGAGCAGAATTTGCTTGAAAAGGGAAGATTGGTTCTATGAATCACAAGTGATCAATATCACCCCAAGAGCTAATCCTAATTCTAAACAAAAGATGATCCAGATATAAGGCTTTACTGGACTACTGCAAAGTAATCCAGTAGCATAACCAGTAAAACAATAATTTAGCCTAAGAACAAATTGTGGCATCTGCCCTTTGGTATAGACAAGCAATAAAAGCAGCTGGCAAGACTTGGCCAATAGCATGACCTGGGTTGTGTTTTGTGCTTGTATTCAATTATTTTAAATGAAATGCAAATTCACTAGGCAAAGAAAAAAAAACGAAAAATAATAAAGAAAGAAAGATTAAGAAATTAGTACCTTCCAGTCCCACAGAAACCCATCTGCTGCAAAGCTTCTCAGCATGTGGCACTGTATGCCCTCAATGCCGATAGCTCTTCTTTTTCCAGCAGCAGTGACTAAATGTTTCACTGCCACAGCTGCTTTTTGGCTCAGCTGCTGCTTGCTGGTTGTACTTCAATTTCTCTTTTCATTTTAGATTTCAGTGGCCCCTTTTCCCATTATACTGAGTAATATATGAGTCTGAATGATGTGTGTAATGGGAAACTGATGTTATGTGTGTACTTTATTGACACAACTGACAAGAAAAGCCTTAGCCTACATCTCTAAGTAGTGTAATTTATTGTTCACTATCCCCTACTCACCCACATATAACAGTAAATGAAAGAAAAAGAAAGAGGAATTGTAATTGTAATATTACTCTTTCCTCAAACACTTACAAACAAACAAAGAAACAAACAAAAAAATAAACTTGAAATAAAAATTTCCTGCCTCTTACACTGCATGACTAGAGAGTAATGCTTAAAATTTTGCCCCAGACAGGGAGGTGGGTGAAGCCTTTTTTTTTCCATTATTTGATCTAAGTCTTGAAATTATTATCTGTTCAGAGATTAATGTCAGCTGTTTCACTGGAGTTTTGCTTCTCTGCTCCACAAATACTGTACTTATCCATACAATATAGTTTTAAATGGAATGAAATTCCATTAAATCAAATAAATTGAATGAAATGCAGTGGCAGAGATGCTGACAACATTGGCAGGTGATCATTAACATGATTTTAACAAGTCAATCAAGCTGTAATAATCAACAATATGCTTCATCCTAATTCTTTATATCTTCCTAAAACACCTTTCTATGCAAGATTATCAATGATAAAATTATTACAGCTCTTCCAAAAAATCTCTCCTATAAGCAAAATGATTGATGACATAAGGAAAAGCCTAGTGACGCAGCCAGGACTCCCTGCATTCTAGACTTCACATAATGAGTAACTATAATGATTCAAGTAAACCATTTTACTTTTCAACAACCAGCTAGAAACATGTATAGGTTCCATTACTATGGTTACTTTTGAGATATGGTAAATTGTTTGTTTATTATTATTTATCCCCATATAAACCACTGGGATGAGAAATCTCTCTTTAGCAAACATAAGGCAGTATCAGGCTGTGGATTTTTATCTAGTGAGTTGAATTCTGTGTCTCTATCTTGCAACGGTTAATTGCTTCCCAATTGCAGAGTGTTTGAGTGGCAGCAGCCATTGCTGGCATGTGGTTACAGTACTTCTTCAAGTATTTTATGTAGTGAAACAAGTTTTTTGGTAGGGTAAAATGAGATCATCAATTGCTGTGGCAGGTAAGATGTAAACTGCATTAATGCAGCAACTTCTTACAGAAATAATGTACACAGCTCTGAGCTTCCAAATTAAGAATATCTCCAAGGTGTGATATGTGTGTATACATACACATAAGAAAATGGAATATCATTTGCATTTTTCCTGTTCAAGCCATTTTTGTTATTCTATATTTCCTTTGGGAATTCAGAAAACAGTTGGATTGTGCCTCTTCCACTTTGCCTCCCTTCTCACCTGTGTGCTTTTCCACCTTTATATATGATTATTAGATTCATTTGGTTTACAACCACATAGGGCCCTGTGGATAAGTAACCTGACCTGGATGAGTCACAGCAAAGGCTTTCATTGTTCCTACACCTAATCCTAAAGCCTGTCATTGAACCAGAACACACATTGGTGAAAGGCATTTAGTTTTGACAAAGATTTCAAGATTTCAGCAGTGAAGAATCCATTTATTATAAGGGGTGAGTAGAGACAATGTGTAAAGATGTCTGGGGATTTGCATATAAAATAGGAATAAAATCTCTTTTTTACAGCTGAAAGATTGAATTTGCTCTCCTGCTTGGCATAATAACATTCAAACTGAATTTTCTATGTTCTTTGATTAGTAAAAAAGTCTGTAATTTCTGCATAGAAAACAGAAAGAATGTTTCCTTTGTGAAATTATTCTGCTTTCCTCAGGTTTCTTTTGGCTTCTTTTAAAATGCAGCTAGTTAAAATACCAGAATATTTCACACATTTCCCCATTTCATGATGCTATTTTCAGGTTATTCTACTTTTCCAGAACAAAACTAAGAAAAGTGGTACTGTTCCTTCCTCCTTCAGTTCCTTCACACTCACACGCTTGCTCACGTTTCTGGAAAGCCGTGAGAAAAGAACAAATGTTAGGTGTAGAAACTGTTATTTCTTAAAGTTTTTATCCTCCAAATGATTTAATAATGAGTAACTGAAAGCATAAATCCTTAATAAATAAATTTTAAGAAAAAAAAAGTGTCTTTTTTTAATTAAGAAAGTTATAAAATATACCAACCATGTTATTTACAATGTATGTTGCTCAGAATTCATCTAGACAATCTTTCCAACAGAAACTAAGTTTAGGGAATTGAAATATTTGAGTTCTTTCCTTAATTTATATAAATTAATATGGAATGTCACCAGACAAACATAGTTGTTAAAGGGCCCAGTGTTACTTCCTTTCTAATGGCAGAGCAAAATGGAGTCTGCAAAGATCTCTCCTTGACCATTCTTTATTGGCCTGTTTTCCTGGGACCCACTCTATTAATATGCAGCCTTATGACATTAAATGCTCATTGACATGGCACAGGAAACAGGCCCTCATGAATCACATGAATTCAAAATCCCAACCTCTAATAATATCAAGCCAAAAAAAAAGAGAAACTTTTCTCGGGTAGAGGGCTTGCATTGTCATTAACAACCACAGGATTTTGTGGTTCCATTTGGAGATGGAAAAAGACACTCAGGGATATCGCACTCAAATCTATTCAAAGGAAGGAGAGATCTGCCATGCTGTCTTTATTTAAAAATCTCATAGTCTAGCTCATTTGTTGAAGATAACAATAAGCGTTCTGAGTTTAGCAGAGCAGTTGTACAAACTCTGAATTGAATTGTTTTATTTTATTTAGTTTTATTTCTCTCAAGTGCCACAAAGAGTAAGATACATATGCATTAAATGAGGTTGAAAACATTGGTATGGTAAAGAGAAGAATTTAACCTTGTGGCAATGTAACATGACCCATTTCGCTTACATGTAAATGTTTCCTAAAAAGCTTGCATCACTGTTTTTATTTAGAAATTCAAAATTACTGAACATACAGTATTCAGGTCTTTTAATCAATTTGTGCTTACAAGGTGAGAAAACATCTTCTGCCTGAAAGTTCAGTAGTCCATTGCAGATGGACCCATGCAACACAACATTTCTAGAGAGAAAATTAATGGTTTGTTATTGTTCTTTTTGTTGTGTGGTTGTTGTTTTTTTTAATTTTCTCTTAACAAGGCAATACCTAACGTTGCATTGTTTAAATAGCTTTCTATGAACACATTAACCAAAAAACTACAAAACAAGCTAATACATGCACACACAATTTGTCATTTCCGTGTAATAAGATATTGAATGTTAGGTTTCAACTGAAACATTTTACTAAAAGCAAAACATACCATGATGTGTTCATTTTTTATTAGATTTTTCTATTTTTCTATGAAAAGTAATAATGACCTTTAAAATCAACCTGAGACGAAAATTCAAATTCTAAAAAAATCCAATAATCCTAAAAACTCTGGAATTGTTAGTTGCATTTGATCTTTTTTGTTTCCTTTTTGAACAATCTGCCTGGGAAAAAACGGGCCTTTCGTCTCCCTTTGTTTTAATGCTTCACAAACCTATTCTGTCAGGCTTTCCATTCTAAAAGGTATTAGAGCAGTTCACATTCATGATGAAACTGGATGTTTCCTGAGAAGCAGAACAAGGCGGTTATGTGGGACTAACAGTTACAGCTCTTAGAGGGTGGAATGGTAGATCACGAAACAGGAAGAATCAAGTGGACTCAGGTCAAAAGGAAATGTACAAATCTAGGTTAGAAATTGGTCAAATTCAGTGAACATTTACTGTTTATATTTACTTCTCAAACTCACCTATAGTATGTTATCTTCATGACTTTGAGTGGTTTAAAAGTGTGATACTTTACTGCTTATGTTTATAATACTGATTTTTTTTTTNTTTTTTTTTTTTTTTTTTTTGTCTAGCATTTCCTGCTTTGATAATTCAACAAGAGAAGCCCAGTTTCAATTCTACCCAGTTAATGCAGAAGTATATGAAAACTATGCCTTGTTTCTCTTCTCTTTTTATCAGTACAGTAGTTTCTTTGTCAGGGTAATGGAGACAGACATTTCACAAGTCTCAGTCTCTTACCCACATCATTTTATGATGTGACTATTTTTTTTGGTTCATTTCAGATGTCTTTTAAAAGCTTTTACTGGGCTTCATCTTGAGCCTTGAGCTGCTTAAATCTTATGTATACGTATCCTTTACTAAATGGAGAGCTCAGAGTTTAACGCATTTTATTCATCATAATCTTTGTAACCAAATCTCAGATGATGTCTTACTTTTATGCCTCTGTCTTCAGCACAATTCTGTGTTTTGTTGCACTTTTTTTTTTTCTCTTGTTCTGTTTTGTCAGTGCAAGCCTTTTGATTCATTGCTTTGTCACTCAGAACAATCTTATGTCCTTGCAGGCAGCCCACATCACTCACAGTGCAATAATGACCATCATCTTTCAGAAAAAAGCACAACCCAACCCAATCCAAACAAACAAACAAAAACACTCCACCCCCTTACAAACCACAAAACCAACCAAGCAACAAAACCAAAACCAAACCTAAATGAAACAAACAAAAAAAAGACACTAGTAGGTTCACCCTACAAGTACATGTGGGATTTCTTGTACACATTTTTCTCAGATAAGGTCAACCTGGTAGCTGCATTTTTGTGGTAAGCAGTTGTCATGGAGGCACGCCAAAAGTCAGTTTAGGCAGGCACCAAGCTCTGAACAGACTCTATTCCCACCAGAGCAGTTTAACAGAAACCAACTGCAAACAGGGTTTATCCAAAATTATTCAGCATGCTGATAACATCATACAATACAGATTTGGATAATGGTTAGGAGTTCAATTACTACACAACCGACTCAAACTTGAGGGGATCAGATCCCAAAAGACTAGAGTGACAATTCAAAAATGCCATCTTCCCACTCTGTGTCAAAGTGAGGACTCTCCAGGTCACTACCTGGATTGCTTACCAGGTTAGTAAGGTGTCTCAGTCCCTGGGGAATGTTCCTTAGATGGCCAGTCTAAGGAGGACAGGCTTCAACTGCAAACCTGCTGCTCTGAGGAAGGCCAACTCAAAGGAGGTTTCATGCAGGTTCCATTTATATCTCAATATATATATTCTGTGGTCACTTATGGTAGTTGTCCAGAAAATTCTCTCAACCAAGGCATCTCATTGATCAAAGCCCCTGTCTGTTGACCAAGGGGCATAAGCATGACCATAGTGGTCCATCAGTCCAGAAGTTTCTGTTGCTTTCAGGGTGGAGGTGAGAATGCATCTATCACAGCTACTTTCTTTCATTTATTTGAATTCAGACCTAGGTCAGCTACTTTCTATTTGTGTCCTGATGAACTAACTGGGGTCTTTGTCCTGCTGCTCATTCTCTTCAAAGCACTTTTTGTCACAAGGACTTTTAAACGGGAGCCTCACTCAGGAGAAGTAGGTGAGAAAAAGTGACATGATTTCGTGTGAGCTGTTCAGTGATTTTGTCCAGGGAAAATAAATATTACAGCAGACATGACCAAGCCCTTTTCTGACACCACACAGTGAGATCTCTGTAACAAATCTGTGGTGAAAAGCACCTGGGATTCTTCTCAGGCACTGAAAGCAGTGGTATGACCCTGACCTGTATTGGCTTAACTTGCTTATCCTCTGAAGCAAAGTAATTGCATATGGACTACTCGTCAGAAATTATCTCTGGATTTACCTCACTCCTTATCCACGTCTAAGAATCGATTCAAGGAGTTCTAGATGGCTTAGGCTAAAAATACGCCATGGGAGGGTCTAAGTATATAACACTGTAGCGGATCATGTTCCTGTGCCCACATATATTCCCTGGCACTAAACAAGATCAATGTGTTTGTATGTATATTGCTACAAGATGCTTGAAAAAATATGAATTCACTATTACAGTGTAATACATAAATGTCTCATGCTGCCATATGTCTTTTACCCTAGATGCTTCTGAAGATATTTACCAAGAAATAATAAAACACTGTTGCTAGAATGAAATCCCTTTAAGCCTCTGCAAACTCCTGGAGCTGAAAATAAACTCATTGCTCCAATGCAGTCACCTCTGAGGTGCAATGTGGGCATCTCCTGAAAGAAAAAGCGAAAAGGAATCTCTAGCCAGCACTCAGGCCAAACTCTTTTTTCCATGGTCTGACTCTGTGTCTCGTATTAACGCCGTCTCAGTTCCACATAGCGTCAGTGTCAGTTACATCCCCTTCAATGAACCACAAAAAGCACCTACAGCATTTTGTGCACTCAACCTGGAGGCAATCTGCTAACACTCAAGTGCTCATTGAATGGAAAATGATGCAACAGTTGGCTAGCTGGAAACATTATACTATGCAATAAACAACATACTCTTCTGTTGTCTCCTCTCTGACCCATCATAGAAAGGCATGCTTCAATGTATCTCATTTGTAGCAGACTAGAGGGTTAAAAGTCAGCTAAGAGAATAGAGAATAAGAACTGCTGAGGATGAACCCAACCAGCTGAATAGATCTTACTCAGGTTGTAATGCTTTGATGTCCCAGTGATTGTGACTCCGCTCAAAGAGAGAGCATGACTGCCTCTGTTTCATCCCTTCCTTCTCAAATTGGCAGCATATTTGGGATGTTTCTTCGAACATGTTGAGGAATTTTATTAATGGATTTCCAAATATTTTACTTGGAAATTAAAGAAAAATAATTGTTTAATTTTTCTCCAGATTATTATTTAATTCTTTTTAACATGGTCATACAAGCCTTCTCCCCCATAAAATCCTCCTTATCTCATTTGGGTTGTTCCAATTAGAAAAACCAAACCAAATCAAGTACCAGCACCAACACCAAAGTCAAGCAACTAACCAGTCAACCATTTTCTAATGCAAATATGGTATTTTAAAACAACACTTTTTTTTTTTTTTCTTTTCCTCCCTGATTTTAAGGCCATTCTTGTTACTTAATTAAAATTATGTCAATCATTGGTCTTAGCACTTCCCTAGGGTCTCACATTCAGTCTGAAAAAGACTGAATATTGCCACTTTTTTTGTAAGGAAGTTACACCAGCAGTGCAATCTTCTGGTATGCTCTACTTTCGTAGGTATTAATAATTGTCTTGATATAGCAAGTTCAGCATTCAAGTACACTTATAAGACCTAACATTATGACAAAAATAAAGGTCACAGCTATTGCAGCAAGTGGCTGAAAAATGAGAAAGTACCTGAGGGTTAGCCAGAAGACCTAAGACAATAAAAAGTAATTTTTGCTTGTATAGTCCAGTAACTCCTATTTCCTCATCCTAGCTATATTCTCTGAGCGATACTGTTGTGAGTTGCTCTTGCTCGGAAGATGCCATGGAACAGTCCAGCCCTATGTTCTTAGTTTTGGCACTTTCTTCTCTCTCTGTTTCCTCTCTTTTGCATTCAACAGAAATATGGTTCAGACCTTTAAGATTATGCTCAAGCTTGCTCAGATGACAAGTACAGTGGATTGTACAATGTAGTAAACACTGTTACTGTTGAGCTTTGCAAATAGCAATCAGATATTCCTGCCCCATATGGTTTGAAAGTACCTGCCCCAGAACAGATGGTTTAATCAGCATTTGATGTGCAGTTCCACTTCTCTGACTGCCATAAAAAAGTGACACAGTGCGGATTTCTAATCTTAAGACAGGCTTAGAAGCTAGAAGGCCAGCCTACAGTGCAGAGGAGCCCATGGCATATCAAAGATGCAGAGCTGAAAGCAAGTGTTGTCTCATGAAAGTCAAGTCAATTCAGGGTTGCTCTCTGTCTGGAATATCCTTGAGATATGCCTCAAAACAGATGCCTGGCTGAGTATTTGAACAGTGCCTTTGAAGCCACACAGAGTGGAGAGTTTTGACCTTGGAAAGTAAACTTCGAGTTTGCATACACAAAGTTTTGTGACTTCACTATGGAATTGTCTACGCTACCTTCACAGTGGAAGAGTGGAATTCCTACAACTGGGAGTTCATGAGACAAATGTTATTGTCAAAAAGTCACTTTCCATGAAGCAAACAGATGATAAAGTCCTATGCCTCTATAAAAGCGCTGGCAAACTGCTGGCCAATAAGGCAATTCAGGACACACATTTGAAGTTCCAGATTTTAAACATCTCATAATCGTAGGGGGTGACACTGTGACAGCTGAACTTTCCAGAACAGGCTCACCTTATCTCATTTTAACACAGTCAGATATCTTAACAGAAAATGGAATGGTAGGTCACTTCCAACTAGTCTAGTCTAGTCTAGTCTAGTCTAGTCCAGTCTACTCTACTCTACTCTACTCTGCTCTGCTCTGCTCTGCTCTGCTCTACTCTATACTACTCTATTCTATGCTACGTTACGCTACACTATGATATTCTGTTCCTTTGAATAACAGTTATTTAGAATAGACTAGACTAGACTAGACTAGACTAGACTAGACTAGAATGGACAATTTATGCACAATGCAATTCCTCACCACCCATGACCCACCAATCCACTCATTCCCAAGCTGCAGTATTTGCTCCCCTGGACAACTCGTTTGTATACTGAGCATGCTGTTGTATGGTAAGGAATACTCCTTTGGCCAGCTCGGGTCAGCTGTCCTGGCTTTGCTCCCTCCCAGCTTCTTGTGCACCTAGCAGAGCATGAGAAGCTGAAAAGTCTTTGACTGCCTGGCAACAACCAAAACAGCAGTGTGTTATCAACATTCTTCGCATACTAAGTCCAAAACAGAGCACTATACAAGCTACTAGAGAGAAAATTAACATTATCGCAGCCAAAACCAGGACAGCTGTTTATCAAAAAGTTAGGTGGAATTTATCCAGGCCTTCATACAATGTTAATATACAAATGCCTCTTCTACATTAAGTCCTGTACAGTGTGTTGATGTAATTCTTTAATTATTGGGCCAGCACTTCTCCATGTTATTTAACGTTAGCATCTGTGTAATGTAGTTCTTGACTGCCCTATAGTTTAGTGTGAGATATATTCAACCATCCACAGCTGACATCTGCTGACCAAGACCACTTAAAATCAGGAGCCCAAGGATCCTGCAAAACTAAGGATGAATAATCAATGAATAACTAATAGTGATGCAGATCACATAAGACAGATCCATGTATTTCAACATAACAGAAACCAGAAGACATACACACTACTATACAATTGGTATGGGCCTTAAAATATTACTGAATTTGCCATAATATATTGTTGCAGAACTCTGTAACTAGTAAGATTTTGACTACCACTGCAATATATTTTAACTAGGAGACAAGTTCAATGTTATGAATAAACAACACTCCATGTATGACAGAGTTTTGAGACTGAAAACTTGGATGGTGCTAAAATGTTGGATTGTTTTATTATGATTTATTATACAGTTAATTGGTTTCTGGTTCTGCTCAGTTGAAATTCCCATATTTTTAGTTGAATAAGTGCTGGCACAAGGCTGTGTAACTGAAATGGTATGTAGACGACTAAGACAGGATAAACATGTCACATGGTCTTCATGGGATTTACTTGTTACTGGGTACTGTGTGGCAGTTAAAAGGAAGCTAAGTCCTGTCATATGTAGTTTCTCAATGGAAAGAAAATAAAATGTGAAAAACTGTCATATAAATCCTCTTCATACTTAAAAATATAAAAAATATTTTGCATTGTATGAATATTCATAGTGAACGAAAATGCTACACAGTTGTAAGTAGTGTGAAGCAGTGACTAAACTGACAGAACTATTTTAAAGATGAAAAAGTAAAGTGAACGAGCTAGCAGCTCAGGAAAACCTGATCAATAAAGAAATGGTGATATTTTTTTCTGCACATTCATGGGCCACAGTCTTAAACCCAGTCTGGCTTTAGTTTTGAGTCATTGATGAGAAAATTTGCCCTACCTACTTTCCCTTGTTATTTCTACTCTACTAGCAGTTCTCTGTCCAAGCTGTAGATACTTCATCTTTGGGACAAATCAGTTTCTTCACCCTAAAAGGAAGTACAAATGAAGTGATGGCAGTAGTGATCTACAGTATGTTCCCTTGTGTACATACCTATGCTTGGTAAAATAAGACTCTGCAAATCAGGTTCTCAGGGATCCTCCACACATTGTACCCATTGTTTTCCTCATCCTGCTGGTGTGTCTTTCCGCTCTTCAGCTCTTCAACACTGCTCAAAGCAACATTTGCCATGTTTCAGCTTTTTCTAGAGGAGCTCAGCAGCAGACAAGATCCCAGATGCATGTTCATCAGAAGCAGATTCCTAGGCAAAGGTTATTTTGTTCTGATCCTTGCTTTGCTCAGATCTTTTTGACCTCACTGCTGAAGGCAAAAGTGGCCTTTTACTAAAAAACATCAAAATCTCTTGTCCCACCTACCTCACTGCAGAAATATGAATGTTTTTGTCCCATTCATTTATATAACTTTTCTTTTTTTTTTTTTTCTTTTTCTTCCCTTGAAAACCTCAGTTCATCTGACGTTTGACAGTAGAATCTATGAGAGTGCTACAACTCTGTATGTGTTTTTTCTGTAATCCCTAATAACCAAGCTGGAAATAAACAGACAAGTGACCAGTTCCATAAAATACAGCTATTAAATCTACGAAGGTCCATGGGAAACATTTGTCCAGGGGAAAAAATTAAAAATAAAACTACCATGAATAGAAATTGAAGGTAGCTTGACATCTCTTAAAGTTTTCCATTTTTTTTTCAACAGAACAACTTATATTTCACCAGCACCTGTTTCTCTACATTTAAAATTATGTACGTGTGTGTTTGTATACGCACATATATATACATATGTGTCTCTGTATATATACATATATAAAATTATAGATTACATTTAATAGATCCAGGATAGAATCAATGATCAAGAAGAACACAGTAGGGTAATGGTTCCCGGAAGTGATTACATCATAAAAAGATGTTTTTGATGCAATTGGATATTAGTCCAGAAGTTGTTTCCCTCCTTTTTAGTGATCTGAAAACGTATGACCAGATGAGCTCCATAAACACTCCAAACTGTGTGTATCTGATTTAATCAACACCATTTCCTCTGTAAATAAAAGCTACATTTTGATGACTTAGGGGAAGTTGTTCTTAAACAATGACACTATTCCCTGAACTGTACACAACACAAAATGAACAACACAGTAACAGTCAGATTGCAGGAGAAAAGCTTCCTGTTCAGTCCAGAATTCTGTGTATAAAAAGAGCAGTACTCATGGTTTCAGAGAGGAAAAGTGTGCAATAGGCAGTTCTAAAAAGTTTAGTAGGTAGATCCTGGCTTCCACTCAGCAGCAAGATGATTTATATTGGGACTGGTTGGACAAGCAGATTTCTAGCAAGGACAGCAGAGAAAAAATGTGTAAATTGGAGATAAAATGTACTTCTTCGTAATGAATGCATTTTAGCAGGCCCTCATGAGGTATGGAAATGCATTTATCTCCATTTTACAGATAGAAGCTGAGGAACAAAGAGAAGAAGTGACTTAGTCAAGGTCACACAAGATCCTTACAGCAATGGTGAATTCAGCCTTTGGTGCCAGATTCCCCTGAAATAGGGCTACCATTTGACTGAATTTCCCAGACATATTTCCAAGGAAGGGAAAATAAATGGAAAAGCAAACAAACAAACAAAAATGAAGACTTTGTTCTGATAGAGTAATTGTTCAGAACAGGCTAGTGCGTACCTGGAGTGATGGCCAAAACATCACTGTGGACAAGCTAATCAATTTTATGAACCTTGCAAAATACAGATGCTCCTTGAAGGCACCTATCTTCGGCACACAAACACTACAAGATTGTGCGTGCAGGTGCTGTACATGCAAAAGCTTTCCAGATGTGTCAAGCTTTCTGCCAATCCATTTATCAACTGTGCGGTACATGTGCAGGGAATGTGATGTATCCTGGAAGCTCTTGATTCTTTGAACATTCATTGTGCTGTCAGCTTCTTCATGTACCTTATGGCCAACATATCCCAATTGCTTATCAGAGCATAATCCCATGGCATTCATGCAGTAGGTTGGATCCCTCACTCTTCTTGCACAGTCTCTGGTTGATGCATAAATATCAGATGAAAATATAGGGCCTCTTCACAATATCACATGTATATTCCCTTACTTGATGCAAAATATTCCTAGAAGAAACAGTGGAAGACAAAAGCAGTACTGAAATCTAAATGATACCCACTTAAGGGAGACATTCTCTCTTTCAAGCACATTGTTATGATGAGGTCCGCAAACACAGACTATGCAATCCCTGCTTACAGGAAAATCTCTTGCATTTGAACCTATATAACAGATGCTGTAAGAGCTCAGGGATTTCTATGGAGTTTATAAAAATATCTCATTAACTAGGTCTTGGTTTCCCTCCTCTAAACATTAAATACTATTTTACATTTATCATCTCAGAACTGCTTATAATATTCTTTTGTTTTTCAAAAATCTCACAGAGTCATTTTGTTTCTGATCCCTCGTTTCTGAGGTTGATCTCATCAATTAACCTTGTGGAAATTATGCCTATATGACCAATAAGAATAAGATGCAAGTAGAAGCTATGAAGCACAATTACTGCTTTGTGAACAATTTGTTAGATGTTGCCTAAAATATACAGTGATCTGAGTACAAACACAGAGGCTCCATGATTAGAGCAAAAAGCTAATTCATATTTTGAAGGGGAATAAATAAATAAATCAGCATAACCATCTGTGCTGTGTATATCAGAGACATCTGAGCAGATACTTCTTCAAAGCTCTTCTGGGTCATTCAGCTGCTAGACCTGTAGCATTCAATCTGACATGAACCAAGAAAGTCATAGATAATTTCATAATAATTGGTAACAGGATGGGGCATTGTGCCAGCCTGAAATAGTTCTGAAACTGGAGGTAGACACTATTAAATGAAATTCAAGAGCTGCAAAATCTGCCCACAGTACTACCATACCCTTTGAGCAATGTCTCCCTGGGGTGTGAGTTTTCCTTTGTCCTTTCATCTGCAAGATGCCTCTTTCACTCAGTTTACTGTAAAATGTTGCACGTACAGGAATCTTGCAAGGTAATAATTGTCAACGTAATGCAGTGATTTCCATACTAAGGGTTTCCTAAGGATTGTACGGTCTTTCTATCCGCACTAGAGATTGACTAGGCACTACTTCAGAGATAAACAGCACAGAATAAGCACCAGAACAGCAGCTCCTGGACCCCAATGTGAAACCTCTCACTGACAGAGGGTGCAGTCTCTGCTTGCTGTAGGAAACTGTAGAAACTAATTCAAATTATAAAACAGATTTATCACTATTCTGTAACAGCAGTTTAGCACTGATTTAAAACAAACAAAAAAATCTACTGACTAGAGAATCGCTACCTGAAACTTGTGGTTGTCCTTGGAATATTTTCAGCTCAGAACTAATCTTAGCATTGCTCAGTAACTGTGTTTGGGAAACTTTTGGTACAACATTTCGGGTTTTACTGCCTTCTGCTTCCATATGCTTACATGCAACATTTTTACTTTTCAAACTCGAAACTTTCCTTGGTCAATGGTATAGGTTTTCCTACGTAAGATCATTTTAAAAATCAGTACTTTTTAAGTAGAATCATAGAATGTCCTGAGTTGGAAGGGACCCACAAGGATCATCGAGTCCATCTCATGTCCTTGCACAGGACAACCCCACAGTTCACACCATGTATCTGAAGGTGTTGTCCAGTCTCTTCTTGAACACTGTCAGGCTTGGGGCCGTGACACCTCCCTGGAGAGCCTGTTCCAGTGCCCAGCACCCTCTGGGTGAAGAATGTTTTCCTGATGTTCAACCTAAACCTACCCTGCCGTTCTTTCAGGTTCTAGACTTAGTTTGCCCCTCTTGAGAAAAAAACTTTGCAGAAACCAAAGTAAAAGGAATTTGGGTTAAAAATATTGATACTAGTAGGAAAGGATGTTAAATAGCTGACTAACACAAAATGATTAATTGTACTAGTTTTACTATAGCTGCAATAATGGCATTTTTTGTATTTTTGAGATTTTGACTTTTTAAATTTTGTCGATTACCTTGAACAGGGAAAATTCATGCATCCTTGAAAATACCTGTGGGAATTAAAAACTGATTTCCTGTAAGCCTATGATTTTATTGGACTCATCGTGCAAAAGAGTCCTTCAGTGACATACATGTAGCTGATACGAGCTATGCAAAATATCCCGATTTTTATTTTTATGATTGAGAGATTGTGATCATTTTACATTGCACATGTGATGTACAGTTTGTAATTTCTTCGTTAGTTTTAAGATACTGTTCACTTGACTCACCAAGGCAAATCACAGCTCAGTGGTAGACAAAGCTACGTACTTGTGACCTGAGTGTACCAAAGATGCAAGGACATTCTACTCTGAGAAATGTATTAATGGTTTGCCATTTAACTCAAAACCACAATTCATTTCCTCCTATAATTTATATGAATATTTCTTAATTCCATCACCTTTTTTAAGCATTCCCCAGCAGTGACAATAGAAAGGTCTGTTAGTCATCCAGACTTTCTGCAGCACTGCTCTGAACCATCTAAAGATCATTAATGCGCTAATCACAAAAGGAAGGAGAGAAATTTGTAGAACTTTATGAGCAGTTAATGCAGAGTTAGAACCCAGGCTGTCATTATTAAATAGGAGAAAAAATGCCTAATATGCATAACTCTGGTATTGTACAGGGAGAATAGCACGACTGACCAGACTGGCCACCAGCCAGTAGTGCAAAAGTATCACTCCTGGCAGGTGGATTCACTCATGCTGCATATGTGACACATCTTACTGATGGATTGTAGAAAACTACTGATACAATGTCAGAGGTGACTTCTTTCATCTCCTCTGAGGTCAAGGTTGGTTCAAGCTCTATATGGCTCAGGACCTGGACCAAAGCCCAGTGAAGTTAATATGACCATTTTCATTGACTTTGATAGGTTTTGAATCAGGCAGTGTAGATAGAAGTACTTGAAGGAATTCAATCAAGGAAGAAAATGGCAGTAGGAAAATGGAGTAATATTTGAAATTTGAAGAACTCTCACAGGTTTCAGCTGTGGCCAATTTTGCCCCTTCGTTGAAATAAATTTTCAAATCGTAAATGTCTCAAGTTTGGATTAGCAACAAATGGTAAAAGATTCTGTAAACTCAGATTGTTATAAACAATTTATTTTTATTAGAATTTGTTCTTTTTAATCTTTTCTATGGATTTCACAAAATAAAATGACATATTGTGAGAAATAAAACCAAAAAAACATATGATGACGCACCCCCCATCAAACCCTAAAATGCTCATGTGCTCCTAGTATTACTCAAGGTCAAACTCTCTTTAATTGTTCATTTCAAAGCAGCAGGAAAGAGAATGATTGTTCGCAGTAAGTGTTTAGAGAAGAGTGAGAAGGTGAATGTGGACTACTCTATTAAAATTTCCTGGATTTTAAATGCCATTGTTTCAGAGACAAAGATGCCATGCTTGTGCGTGGATAACAGAATATTCTGTCTATAATGTAAAGAAGACATTCTTCAGTAGGTGAGTGAGCCAAGAAATCAAATGTACAATTAGTTGGCTTCGTTCTCACAAGGTATTTAAGTGGCTGATAAATGGTGAATATAAAGAGGGAAAAGAGGTGCTCCAGTGTACAGACTGGAGGGGAACAAAATTGAAATTGAAGGTGAAAGAAAAGTCTTTCATGTTACACCATGTCATTGGTATTATCTGCAAAGTTTTGCCAAAACCAACCAAACTAAATAACTAAACAAAACCCTATAATGTGTTTATTAAGGACGAAAGATATGGAAGTAAAAGAGAATGGGTCCCTCACAGCAGTGATATGTGTGTTGAGAGGATGTGGGTTACATTAGTGGCATTATTATGTAGAGAGGAACACATTTCTGGAGTAGACTTGTTCTGCTTTATTTCAATTTAGCACATAGATAAACACAAGTAAGGAATGGTACTGGAGTATTTGTATGGATGAGACTAAGTTTCGTGACTATGATTTTTTACATGGCTTTTGTTTAGCAGCAATTTAGGATTTATTCACGTTTTTGAGATAGATCACAAGATTAGCTTGTAGAATTCTTAATAGCACTTAATCATCAGCCAATTTTACAGTGTGATTCAATGGAATTTTTCAAAATTTATAATTTGTTACAATTAAAATAACAACTTATTTGAAGATTTGAGAAAGGTAAAGGTCACCTGAAACTTACGGTAAGGCTAGGCACACAGATGGGTGTTAAATCAAATCACTCATACACACAGGCAGGCCAACATACAACCTTAAATCAAATTTCACACACACATACAGACAAACACCTCTGGATCAGACTGCAGACACACACAAGAGGTTAACCTATTATTAAAATTTCCCTTTTTGTGAGTCTCATTAATTACTCACTTTTATCTGCTGGCATTCATCCATTCATCAATGGAGAGACAGTGAACCTCACAAAAACAGGCCTTTGAGTCCTTGCAAAAACATCGATGGATGAATTTTCAATTCTCATGAAATCTACCCTGAAAAGCATCCCAACCTGGGGGAAGATAGTGGGTCACATAGTCCACTGCAGTCCCCAAGAGCTCCCAAGGTGTCGCTTTTGGATCATTATTTATAGGATTTATTTATTTATAGGATCTTTATTGTCTTTGGACAGTATTTTCCATTCTGACCACAATTCATGTTGAGCCATTCTAGTACAGAATTCGGGGAGTAGGTGGCCCAGGTGTGTCCAGGGGCTACCTGTCCACCCCAGCCCCAGGATACTGCTCTTGCAACCAAGATAACAGCAAAATGGGAGTTTTTCTCAAAGCACAGCTTATCCTGAGATCTCAGAGTGACCCTGGAGGCTGCACCACCGTACATGGAAAAACAGATCAGGTATTTAAGAGGTACATTACAGAGATACATTACTTTAGGAGTATGTGGGAATAACTCCTTATATGATTGCATTCTTCCTGTCTGGAAGAATCTGTAAAGAATCTGAAAGTTCCCACCCTTCCCCTAATGCCTTCGTAGGTCACACATTACAACAAATAACGCAGTCATTCCTGGAAGGACTTTTACAATATACCTTTAAAAATCTACAGAGACAAATTCCTGAAGTGTTTCCAGAAAAATCCAGCTCAAAATCCACCTGAGACTTTATCAACACTGCCCATATCCCAAAATTTTCATTTGTCCTCTTGAAAATATTCATGTTTCTACATTATTTTGTCCCTCAGCATGAACTACTACCTGAACAGTCATTCTCATGACTGTTGTTGTACAGTTGGTTGATTTTCAAGCATGAACCTTGGAAAATTCTCTGTTTTCATTCGACTTTTTAATGGAAATATGAAATAATTCTTGATCCAGGTTGTTTCAGAGTATCACATGATGCAACATCAAAAGCCTTACTTAGGTCAAGAATCTTAGCTCTATCGTTCCAGAACAGTTTAGGCAGTGAAAGACTGAGAAATGCCTCTGAACATTCTCCTAGCTCTTTGCACAGGAATACACTTATCCAGATCATTAGATGCTGTGATAGAGAAGGAATATAGGAATTATATAATAATTTCCTGGAGGTCGAAGAAGCTCCATAGTTCTTGTGACATATGCCTTCTCTTCCACAAAACCAACCCACCAACAAACCAAAATCAAACCAAATGTCAACAACAACAACAACAACAACAACAAAAAACACCGTAAGAAAACACAAAGACTCATAAAGATGACGCAGAGATAGTAGGCTTTTCCTTAGAGAGTGTGGTAGCTCTCAAATTTTCTGTATTTGCTAAAAACTACTCATGTTAGCTTTTAAACAAGTATTTATGTTTGTGACTACATGTGAAAAACTATGGCTTTTCAGCTTTTTGGTTGCCCCTATGGGGGAAAAAATAATCTTCAAATGCTGACAAAATGTTTTAGAGAAAGTTAAGATACTTACATCTAGCTTCTGACAGATGAGCTTTTCAAAATGGAAGCACTCTCTGTAGCTGAAATAAGTACTCTGATTTCTTCCTGCTTGGAGGAATAAGGAAATAATTTAATTCTCTTCAGTAGCAGAAGCAAGTTATAACTCTTCTCTTTCAATATGTAGAGCAGGTCGAGAAAAAAAAAAAGAATTCTACCCACATTCAATTCAACAGGTAACATGCCTGTGCCAAACATTAATTCAAGGAGCTCATAGGGACTACGCTATCTTCCTACAGTGCAAATACTTCCCACATTAAGAGTCTGGACCTTCTTAGTTAAGGTACCCTCTGCTGTTGAAAAATAAAGGTGTTATTTGAGTGTATCAGAATCATAATATCCAAAGGAAGTGTTAATGTAGTACTAATTATTTTTATGCTATTAAAGTGCTAGTCAAGTGGGAAAAGTAAACTGTCATGCACTGAATGATCAAGGAAACTTTTCTGGAGAAGAATATGCAGTCCTGACAGCCTCAAAGTGATAAGCATATCAAGATTTAGTGTCCATTTATTAGTTTCTCAGTGCAGGAGAACCCTGTGGCTGCCAAACCTGAATCATTACCCTCATTTTTCATGATATAATCAGTATGAAAATGGTGACTACCTGGATATTTTCCTGGACATGAGGTGTTCTGACTAAGTGCAGCTAGATCACCATTATTGCATCATTGACTGATTATCATTCTGATTAATGTCTCTTCTTTATTTTCATTCCCTGTACTGAAACAATGCATATGTCATGGAGTAATTACGTCTAGTGCCTGCCTCTGAATTATGCCCTTGACAAGCACGGATCTTTGTCACTGCTACTCTAGCTTTACCCTGTTCCTTGAACCCTTTCCCTCAAAACCAAATAAATTAACACCTGATGATGTTTAACTGAGACCAGGGTCAAAAATTGATAATATTACCCTTATTCTTTGCTATATGCAAATTACTCACCACTAGTATTTTCCTTGACCATTATGTACTTCCCTCAAAGACTCTGAGGGCGTGCTTATTGGATTGCATTTGAATGTATTAAAAATCTGCTTCTTTCATTTTGAATTATGAGGTTGTTGATGTGAAAGTTTTCCATGTACTTTGAAGCTGAGTAAACAGGAAATTCACGTAATCAGCTTTTCAGCTCATGGGTTTGCCACCATTTTGAAGGCCTGAGGTCAGCTTGTCCCAGAGCAGCATTACCATTTGCTACATCTAAATGAATACGTATATAAGGCACGAAGGATTTTACTTTTGTTTTAATCTGAAACTAAATGATTCCTGCAAATTTTAATATTGAAGGGCATCTAAAACTTTTATTAAGAACTCACATGAGGCAACCATTTTAACAGCATACAGTGTTAAGCCCCTGTAACACCTATCCTCCATTGGTGTCATTTGTTATTATCTCCACAGATGATGCCTACATACATCTGTTGTCAATCTGACCAGGTATAATAAATCAACAGAGTAAATTAGCAACATCTTTTCCTAGGAACTGTTAAATACATAAATTCTGCTCCCATTATAGAGTGTTTTGCTGAAAAACATGCAAGCTGACAGGCTGACTCAGGAGATTGTGAAGCTTTCCACTGTCTTTCCACCTTAATCGTTACTTTTTCCTTTTGATCCAAAATCATACCATTTCTACTCATTATATTGAAAATGTGATGTTGTAGTCTTTAGTTAAGTAACTCAATTATAATTTGATCTCCAGTTCAAATGTTTGGGCTTTAGAAATACTGATCATAAATGTGGCCTTTTTGGCAAAATAACAGAAAGTCATGATGAGTCTTAGCTGTCAGATGCTAAATTTCATCTACCATTTAGATTCAAAGACATCCTTTCCCAGCATTACATTTTAAAAGGAGGAATGATGCTGCAGTAAGGAACTCATGACACTAGTCAGTAGTTGGTAGCTAGTTTCCAAAATTTCCCTGGGGGGTGGTTACAGCCACAGGAAGGAAACAGCAAGTCCTACCAGGCATATGCAAAATAACGACAGGGTTATTTCCCTCACTTCATTCTCCAAATACATCCATCACCAACAATCTTTCAGACTTCTGTCCTAGCTGCTGCTTTATTTGTACTCCCAATGAGCTGTGCATTCCTTCACCTGACATTATTTTTCCTTTAACAAGGAAGATGGAGTCATCCAAAGGTGCCTTTCTGTGCATTGCTGTACATCTCTTTTAATATTTCAGTTAAAAAGAGGAGACTGTGCCAGTGTCTTTGTAGAGTTCAGTTGAAACTTTTGCTTAATTTAGTGCCACCTGAAGTTACCTCATAAGAAAGCAGGAGTAACAAGTAACAAACTTAGTATGTGTTTTCCTGCAGGCAAGGTAGTGGGAGTTAATTTAGAGAAGTATTACACAAGATCTACCCCTTTTTGTATTTTGCAAACTTTTTTTCTCGGAAGGGAAATGTAAGGAGTTCCAAAATAAGAGGAGAAAGGAAAAACAAAAAGAAGGAGAGAAAGGGAAAAAGAAAGTAAGAGGTTTTGTCAGAGAAAGTCAATGCAAGATTTTGTTCTATTTTAAGCTTGTTTTGTTCTGTTTTGTGCAAGAGTTTAAATTCTGAAGTGATAAATATTTTTAAACTGGGAATAGACTTTCTTAAAGATCAAATCCCTTACTGGATTTTACTGGAAGTGATTATATTTTGCTGAAACTCAAACCCAGTTTTCACGGTATTAATATACTGTCTTTGATGTTATCATAAAGAAGAAAATGGGAGTTTCTGTCTGAGCATTATGGATGGAACGATTTCTGATATCTTGTCTTGCTTTCTTTGAGTTATATATGGGTAGCTATAGTGGCTCCTAGTGGACATTTTACTGATAAATATGTTATTTCCCCCTGCATTTGGTTTACGTGTCAAGATTTTGGTAGTAGGGAGGCCTACAGGTGTGGCTTCTGTGAGAAGCTGCCAGAATCTTCCCCTATGTCTGACAGAGCAAATGCCAGACAGCTCTAAGATGGATCTGCCATTGGCCAAAGCCAACAACAGTGGTAACACCTCCATGATGACAAATTTAAGAGGGGAAAGAAACACTGCGCAACAGCAGCTAGAAATGAGAGCAATAAGAATACATGAGAGAAAGAACTCTGCACACACCATGGCCAGTGAAGAACGGGCGGTCGGAAGTTCTGAAGACACCAGCACAGAGATTAGCTGGCAGCCCGTGTTGAAGACCATGGTGAGGCAGGCTGTCCCCCTGCAGCCCCATGGAGGTCCACAGTGGAGCAGATCTCTACCTGCATCCCCTGAAGGACCACACACTAGAGCACAAGAATGTACTTGAAGGAGGTTGTGATCCTGTGAAAAGCTCACACTGGAGCAGGCTCCTGGTAGGGCCCATGACTCCATGAAAAGAGAAGCCTACACTAGCATGAATTTCCTGGCAGGACTTGTGACCCTTTGGGGAGCCGCGCTGAATCAGTCTGTTCCTGAAGGACTGCCTCTCTTGCTGGGGCAGTTAATGGAGAACTGCAGCCCATGGGAAGGACTCAGGTTGGAGAAGTTTGTGGAGTACTGTCTCCTGTGAGATGGACTCCATGCTGGAGCAGGAATGGAGTGTGGGGAGTCCTCCCCCTGAGGAGGAAGGAGAAGCAGAGTCAATGTGTGATGAACCGACCATAATCCCCACTCCCCATCCTTCTGTGTTACTCAGGGGGAGGAGGTAGAGAAAACTGGGAGCGAAGTTGAGTCTGGGAAGAAGGGAGGGATTGAGGGGAGGTTTTGTTTTTTTTTAAGATTTGGGTTTATTTCTCACTACCCTACTCTGATTTAGTTGATAGTAAATTAAACTAATTTTCCCAAGTCAAGTCTGTTTTGCCCATGACAGTAGTGTCTGAGTGAACTCACTGTCTTTATCTGGACCCATGAATCTTTTGTTGTATTTTCTCTTCTCTTTCTCTCCCCTGAGGAGGAAGGAGAAGCAGAGTCAATGTGTGATGAACCGACCATAATCCCCACTCCCCATCCTTCTGTGTTACTCAGGGGGAGGAGGTAGAGAAAACTGGGAGCGAAGTTGAGTCTGGGAAGAAGGGAGGGATTGAGGGGAGGTTTTGTTTTTTGTTAAGATTTGGGTTTATTTCTCACTACCCTACTCTGATTTAGTTGATAGTAAATTAAACTAATTTTCCCAAGTCAAGTCTGTTTTGCCCATGACAGTAGTGTCTGAGTGAACTCACTGTCTTTATCTGGACCCATGAATCTTTTGTTGTATTTTCTCTTCTCTTTCTCTCCCCTGAGCAGCTGAGGAGGGGGAGTGATAGACCAGATTTGGTGGGCACCTGATGTCCGTTCAGGGTCAATCCACCACACCCCCCACATCCACAGCTCACTTAGACCAGCCTCAAATGATTTAAAGGGATTATGCAGTGATAGAAAGCTCTTCCACAGCTTGGTGCCTCAGACTGGTACATCTGGGTAGAGTTCAAAAGCCAGCGTGACATATAAGCACAGCTCAAGGATTGGGCTTCTCTATAGCAGTGGGCTTTGCTCTCTGTGAGAACATTGCTTCAGCTGCCATAAAAGAAGATATGCATTGCAAATACATGGCCTAAGAAATATTGAAACCAATATCAAATGCACTTCTGGAAACTTGATATTTTCATCACATGCCATCTAAGCTAATACTCTGCACTGTTTACAGTCCTCCAGTACAATATATTTTTAAACGATTACCTTGCTCTGAGTCATTTGTGTCATAATGCTCTCCATAGGTGCCCATAAAATGAAAATGTAAGCCTCTTTTATTGGTGGCACTGCATCTTAATTGAAAATATTAAAGGCTATTGCTTTCCTACTGTTGTGATTTTTTTTCTTCTTCCTTTTTTTTTTTTTCCCTTCTTCCTTTCTGTTTAATTGGCTAATCATATGATATTTTTAATGGAATAATCATGAAAGAAAATATGAGGCTAATCTAAATTCAAAGTGGATTTGGCAATATTTAAGTGATTATCCCAAAGTAGCAGAGGGTGCATGAGGCAATAAACATCTGCTGTGTTCATGACCATTGGCCTCACTGTTTATGAGCTTGGGAGATATTTATTTCCAAGAGACATGGTTCTCTTTGGGATATACTGTATTTTTCCCCCTTGTATTAGAGTTTCCACACACACACACACACCTTGTAAAATTGTAAATTTATCTGCAGGTTGATTTTGTCCTTTCCTCCTCTCTGCCCCCATACCCTTTCACATTAACAGCAGAGTGAAATTCAGGAAATAAGAAATATTTTCCAAGAAATCTGTCAGCCAGTAGCTCTTTCTCCACTTAAAAACTGTGTGGACTACTCCAGGTTTTCAGGCTGAAGAAGTTAATAGGAATTCTATACTGTAGATGGTTCATTGTCCAGCTGCCATTCAATTATATTTGTTGTATGTAATTGTGGAGATAGGCTGTAACCTTTTCCTTTTCTCTTTTCCTCACATGCAATAAGGACTAATAGTGAAGCTGAAGAGCTGGTTGTAATTGAAAGTTACAGGCAGCTTTCTGGTTTTGTCTTTTTACTGAAGGAAATAGAAAAGCAAACTAAAGCCGACTGTATTTTGAGATGTTTGGAGAATTGAGCTAATGAGACAACAAGACAGCAGCAGATAGAAATGACCTTCAGCAACTGAGGCAAAGCAGTGTTCGTAGGAAGAGGGAATATCTACCATCTGAATAACTTGTATAGTACATGTTATTTTGAACATACAAATACTTCTTCAGATCTGAAACAGAATAAGATGATTTCAAAGTCAATATCTTCAGAAACTTTAAAGTTAGCTTTAGGTGCTTCTCTGGGTATTCTGCATTTGACTGAAATCCATGTTACTTTTAATCTATATTCTATAGTGGTGTTGAGATGACATTGTGGCAGCAAGCTGCCAGTTAGCATACGGTTTCAGAGTGTGTTTTAGGGAACTTCATCCCTAGGATTGCGATAGTTTCCAAGAATCACCTATTGGGAGTAAATATCTACAGTTTTATAATTGTAAATGTAAAAGATCTGGATAAACAACAGATATGGTCTTCTAGTTTCTACATATAAAGACTAGAGAGAATGCAGTCACTCCTTTTTATCGTTTTGATATAATTTAGTTACCCTTACATATAATCTCAGTCAAGAATCAGGAATGTTTCCATGCTTTTTATCTTTTTTCATTTTGTATGAGTTTTATAGTCAAGGTGCATGTTGTATTAAATATACACAATCCAGATTTCTTAATTTTTCATCCTTGGGGAGGCATTAAAACCACCTATACTACAGAATAAATTTGTCTTGCAAAGAAGGACACCTAAAGTGCCCAAAATAAGTCAATTTTCCTTTTTCTGTAGGTAGGAAAATGAATGTAGGCAGCTCCGTTATGGTCTATAGTAAATTTAACTGAGTAAATACGAATGTTATAGAAAACATTATGAATTCCCAGCCACTTGAAACGTACTCAGTGAGTATCTCTGTGTCAAGGCCCAGGATTTCAGGTTTCTGTCATTCATGATTTTCCTAACTGAGAGATCTGCATGTACTGAGAATTTCTGAAATAACATGATATGTGTGAGATTTAGGTTTCCAGTTTCAGATAACAAAACAAAACTCATCATTATTCTTTTTAAAATTGTATGGTTAACTTTGTTTATTTGCCTTTTTTTGTTGTTGTTGGAAATGAGCGTAAGCTTAAGCAACAAAGCAATAACGCTTTACCTTTTCAAACACTGAAAATGAAATAAATGAACGTATTCATTTATTTAGGATTGACTAAACTAAGAAATATTCTTACGGTGACATTGCAATGTTTTCTATGACAATTTTATTGCTTCTATACTCAAATTATATTACATATGAAAAACTGAAAAGCTGCTTAGTACTGTAAATGGAAAAATCTGGAAATGAGCATTTCATTTATTGGCAGTATTGTAGACGGACTGAACAACAAGGAGAGGGATGTGTCACAATGTGCTTGGCATTTTGCATGGAAATTGTATTGTCTGATTCCTACCTCTAAAAAAATTAAAATGCAGATAAGTACTCCAGATGAACGAAGCATTTTTATTTGTAATTTACAAACTAGGAGAGCAAAGGCAGAGATCACATCCTTTAAAGTGACAAGAAGCACTCTGGGATACAGGCTTAAGTGTCCTGAACACAGTAGAAAATGATCTGAACTGTTTACTCCAGACTTTACTGTGAGAACAAGCACTTTTGTTTTTTCTTTTCAAAAAGAATCTTGACACATGCAATTAGTTTAATTTAATTCTACAAAGAGAGCGAATCTAAACTATGAAAATCACGTCCAGATTAGGTTTGAAATATGAATGTTTCTAATGCGTGAAGAAATTAGGAAGCCAAAGTGCTAATATTCCTCCTCTTATTTTCCAGACAACTTCACTTTTCACTGTCTTCTGTCTGTTTCATGTGACACTTATCCAAAAGATTATCAGCACAAATAAAATGTCATTGTATAATATCACCATAGGTTTCATAAACATCCACACATCACAGACCAGTGAAGCACAGGCTGACATTATGAGATGGATTTTTTTAAAAATTTGCTTATTTTTGTTGTTCTTGAGTTGTTTTCTTTCTTTATTTGTTTTTTACTATTTTTAGGGAGACTAAACTTCTCAGGGCAGAATATTTTTGCATATACGCTGAAGAGCAATTATTTTGCCCCACAATTTTCCAACAGACTGAAATAGAATGTACATTTGCAAAAGGGAAAAAAAAAAAGAGACACGTTTTACCTCCACTTACATGTAGCTCATGCAAACCTGAACTGCAGCTCTAGGGCACAACTCAAGATTTGATATTAAAGTGTTTCATTTGCAACCAATTATGCTCAGAATTAGATTCTGCTGCCACCTCACTTAACAGTACAGTACTGTGATTTCAAACAACCTGATATACATTGTTTGGCTGGGTTTTTTCCCCCTTCTTCCTCTTTTGCTCCCCTTTTCCTGTCTCTTAGAACCATCTCCATCTTCATCAAAACAATTTCATTTGTACTTATGAAAGCATTACAGCCGGTAAGCAGAGAGTACAGAATAAGCTTAACCATTGTAGCTTTTTTCCCATCTGAATATCACGAATCTTGTATCTCACTGTGGTGTAAGGTCTCTGATTACATCAACCTCTCCAAATTATGCTGAAATGGAGGCCATTCAATTTGCTACAATCAGTAACTTTCGAAAGAGCCCTGCATAATTGATTTCACAGTAATATAGGCATAGGTGAACGAGTTCCTCAGCCTCGTTTATACAATGTTTTCTTTCATTCCAAAGTGCACTATTCAATAGAAATCACATTTTTTTCCCAACAGTTGGCAGGTAAGGCTTTCAGCATATACTAAGTTGTGAAAGAGAAAGAGAGAGAAGGGAGAAAAAAAGTGTAGAAATATGAAAGTTGAAACTAATGTTCTGGGTGAAACACTAAATGCAGACAAGCCTTGGGTGAAATGACTACTCTTTTCTGTGTGTCTGATCACAACAGGGAACAAAGGATTCATACAGGGTAGAAAAACCTGTTGAAAGTTAAATGCAGTCCCCAAGTGCAATTCGTTGGGCGTGATGGATTTCAAAGGCTGATCATCTAAAGGTGAAAATATCTGGCCAGGTTCGTGAGTTAAAGAGACTGTGGATTCCTGGTTGGTCTTGGAGTTATGGGAACAATTTTGGAAGATGAGTAAATACTGCTTACATGAACAATGAAAATAAACAATAGCTTTAACACCAGTACATGACACCATCTCTGCCAGTTTTTCTCCCTGCAGTGAGCCAGTCATGCTGGCTATTGCTCAGTGAACTAACTTCTTTAGTTTCAAAGATCCTATTACTCCTTTATAGACCTGCAGTTGAAAACTCATGAATGATGTATCACAGTGCATGTAAGATTGTATGAGTGCTTCCTGCTGGGAAAGAAATAAGGGTAACAGTGAAAAATAAATAAATAAGAGGATAGATAAACAAATAGACAAACTCAGGTATCAAACGTGAAGCACTGAAGTATTGGGGCATAGCCAACAGTTTAAACTATCAAGAGTAAAACCAAAGTGATGATGGATATTTGCAATAGAAGGAAAAAAGTAGGAAAATTACATAGGGGTTTGGAAATAAAAAAGAAAAAAAAAAGTTAAAAAGGTGTGTCCTTGGAGCAGAGAGAAGAACGTAAAGAACATGGAGGGCATCTTCATTGAACAATCAACCATATCTACTACAAAGCTCATTTTAGATTGGCCAAATCATTGTTTTGAGCTGGCTGTCTGCCTATAACGATTTCAGAAACCTGCCTAACCATGCCAGACTCCTGCGTTTTGGGTCTAAATTTAAGCAAGAAGGATCCTGTTCGCAAGGCTGATGTGCATTTTACAGAGGGAAATAGATGCTTATAGGAGTGGTAGTATCAAAGGCAAACCAATGGCTTAGATTATCTCTCACCTTACAGTTGCATTTGTTATACTCTCTTTGTTCTCCTAAAGTTCAGAGATCAACTGCAGAATTTATTCTTCTCATGAGAAGCATCTGTGTAGCTGTACATATCCTTACATGTGTATGTGTACAAATTCCCTTCAAAAACAGGTAGCTGTGAGCAGTCCCTATTTAGCCAGAATGCAGCTGTCTCTGTATATAAGTACTCCCTTGTCTGAACAATGGGCTGTTTTATGTGCTTTTTGCCACAGTTTGATTATAAACCACTAAGGAAACAGGTTCACTCTATCCAAATCTAAGAAGAACTAAAGTTTGTGCTGTTTAAATCACTTCTGAATCTGAACTATTTGGATCTCTGAATTTTATGATAATATTAACAGAGCTTCTTGTGAATCCTATTATTTTTTTTGTATTGTTTAATTTTACATGAGTAAATATAATTACTCCTTTTGTCAGAAGTTCTAATACCAATTTATAATTCATGGAGTTAATTATGTTAACAAGGAGGCAATCATTTCTCGACTCTCTCCCCTGTAATTTTAAAGGATTTTTTTTTTTTTCTCCTCTCTCTCATTTCACCTCTCCTTTTACAATTTCTCTTCCAGCCATGAAGTGGGAGCATACACAATTCATCTGTGATATAATTATTTACCATGGCAACAGTTTGTGAATGGGATTGTGAAATTGCAAATAACTAAAAGAAGCTTAAGTAGAAAAATCTGAAAAAATATCATTTTCAAGACAACTGAAGAGTCCTTTGAGGTCAGGAAAGCTTTTGTCTCCCCAATATGCTAAAACAAAAGAAGGTGAAAAGAAGGATAGTTTTGGGGTTTGTTTTTCCTCTTTCGCTAAAACGTTTTTTAAAGCCTTTGCTAAACTCTGATCAGCAAATGAAGATAAGTACTTTGTATGTGTTTGTGTATGTGTGAATTGGTTTGGGGGATGTGGGGTGTATGTGTAAGAATGACAATAAAGAACATTCAAGCAGACCTGAAATGACAAGCTCTGAACCTGACTGTACCCAGCAGGAATAAGAGAAGCTTTGAAAGATTAAATATTTAAAAACTACGGAAAAGAGAGTCATACTTGTGGTGGTTGATTTTTATTGTTATATTTCTGAGATAAAGAGATGGCTCAAATTTATGCCTGTATTCAAGACCTCCCAAAGTTTAGAGTCTTAGAGCTAGATAGAGGAAATCTATTGAAATCTACTGATATAATCTTTGTATTTTGCTTGAGGCTGTTACTGACAAAATTTTCAGTGCAACCCATCCTATTCAATCATCTATTGAGCAATTCAGCACTGCTGGTCCAGAATCAAAGAAATCTATTGATGTTCTTCAAAGACACTGTGAGCTGCAAATGAAAAGAACAACAGTAACAACAAAACCTCTTCCAGATATGCCATGGTTTACAGTTTACCCACCTGGGAGTAAAGTTAGATGCCATGTTTACGCTGCCTCACAGCCATAATGATTTCAGAATCAAAATATTTCAGAGGAATAGATTTAAAGCCATGCATATACTTTTTTGAAGTTAATTAATCCAAGAACACTTTGAAAAGTCTCTTGCCCAGTTGGTGCCATGAAGGAGGATTTTGTAAAATGTCTGTCCAACTCCTTTTAAAAGTCAGGCTAGAGTTGTCTCTATCCTTGAGAAAGATCCTACTTTACCGAAACAGATAAGTAAGCCCCAAACAATAAACTTCCTTTTAATGACACTTGTGGAGTTAGGATCATGGTCAGTGAACGAATATTAAAAGCAGTTGCATAGGAAAACATTCATGGTACATATTTGCTTTAGCAGTAATGAAAGATGACTCGTTTGCCAAGTAAGTATGTTATTTTTAAATGATACTACTCAAAAGGAGCCTTACAGGACCTTCTTGAGGTACATCACAGAAGCAGAGGACAAAGCATATTGATTCTGACTGTCCTGGCTGCTCTGAAAACATCTGGCAACAATTCTTAACAACCTTAGACAGATGAAAACAGTATCATCCCCCAGCAATGGAGCATGTGATGCTTGGTTTCCTACAGCTTTGTGGTCTGCTATTTGACTTTCTAACAAGAGATGAGCTCTGACTGAAGATTTTCCTGAACATTGGACATTAATAATATTTGGATCTCAGCATTGACTTTGTTGTGTTTCGTAAGAGGCAAGTTGCATAGCTGCTTCTTCCACAAAGGGGTAAATAATACATTCCCACTCTTTTTATTATCTAGCTCTTTTGTAAAAACTAGGAATTGAATATTTTGTCATCACTACATCAGGCAGTTCAAAAATGGTTATGAAGAAGTGGATAAATAGTTATGCATTTATAAAAAAGACGATCACTTAATCTGGAAGAAAATATTGTTAAAATGGTCTTTCTTAGGGGTTTTTGTCTTTTTTTTTTTTTTTTTTTTTTTTTTTTTACNTTTTTTTTTTTTTCTTCTCTCTATCAACAGAATTCCTCATTTTCTCTTAAAGTGTCATCCAAGTCCTGTCATACAATCTGGGTCGTGTATTAGTGACAGATTTAGGGATGCGTGTTTCTGTTTCATGGATTGGAATTGAAGTCATTCCACAATAGAAAATGTAGGTTTTCAGCTTCCTGTAAGAAGTAGGACTTGACAGTCGGATTTACAGATGCATTTAGATTCCGAAGGTGCAGGGAGACACCTAATAGAATCTACAGAAGTACACAAACAGTGTTGGAGATCAAATGGAATTAGGAGCCTAACTCTTCTAACTGCATTTCTAGATCACCTTCAGGTGCTTATTTTCATGTTTTGTTACATTTTAAAAAGCCACCTTCTGCTCCCAACAGTGAAACATCCTGGGATTACAAACAATAATTCTGAACATGATGAACTACTTTGGTTTTAGTGTAGGAAGTGCCTTTTTCATAAAACCAGAATGGATATGTGTACTGTTGGGTATATAAGCTTCCAAGCATGTCCTGATATTCACATATACTCATAGAATAGACAGTACAGAAACAAGAAGTCAGTTATTTCTTAGAAGATTTCAAGAAAAAAAAAATAGCCCCGAATGATGTAGAAAAAAAATATCCTGCTAACTTATTGCTTTGTGATTCAGATTATGTTGATTTTGGTAACTCACTGTTCTGTGAATGTGAAAACTAGCTTCATTATAAAAGAAGGATATGTATGTGTGTCTTGCAGACTCTGCATCAAAAATTAGAAAGTTTACAGGCTTTCAGCAGTCTGCTGCAAAACTATCCATGGGAAGAACTGTCAGCACAGTTCCAGCTGAGGAAAAGAGATATAGCATTTCAAATGTCACTGTCAATGTGAATTTAAGTACTGTATGTATATCAGAAAAAAGAAGAACCTTCTACTGACAGAGCAATAACAACCTGCCTCGGAAAGGCCACCTTGGTGGCATTTTCAAAAAAATTGGTAAAAAGTTTTTTCTAATGACTTGGGACCACTTTGCATGGACCAGCACATCAGACATACTTTTTCAGACACCTGAAGAGTGTCTTTCCATTTCTATTTCTAAACATATCAGTCTCATATTGCAGAGCCATAAAGATTTTTGGATCGGAAGAAAAGGGGAGGTTAGTTCTTTATTCTGAAATTAAAAACACAACAAAAAAGTACATTTATTTTACTGCAAGGGTGAAACATCGGGGCAAGATCTTGAGAAGTCTTATATGGCATATGTGTTGTTTGTTAAGGTATGACAAGAAAAGTGAAATACTGAGCTTTATCTTTTCTTCATGGATCACAGGAAGAGGAAAAAAAGAGAGTTTTGATACTGTCAGAGACTGAAAAGGATAATGGCTCAAACATTGTGACAAAAACAGTTCATCCAGCACAGGAGATGGGACATTCCAAGAAGCAGGAGGTGGGACATTCAGGATAAGGTGAATTGCGATTTATGTATCAACGACAAGCTAACGAGACACAGACAAAGGCTGGCTGGCTGATGCAGGAGGTGGGGTGCACGTTGGAGAGCACATAGCTCCTCTTCTGTTAGGACCAGCATGGCACTAAGGGAAAAGCTGAGACCCTTCAAGATGGCCCAAGATCCTTCAGGACATTTTTATCTTTCACAATCACCCCCGAGTAACACCTGCACAAAAGACCAAAGATTACACAAGCAGGCAATCTATAAAAGCTATAAAAGTCCACTTTGTGCAAGCACTGCTGGCACCCACCCACCATCCTGGGGACCACTCCACCCACCAGTCTCACCACATGAACTGAACAAGACACTGAAGGACACCGCATGTCACTGAATCTGAGACTACAAACCCCATCATACACAAAGTGGAGCCATAAGGATGGTGAAATCTTTTGCTCTCTCTTCATTTCCTATAATTCTTTTGCTTTCCTTTTTATAGCTATTATAGCAATGTAAGATTTACAGCCCCACACATGCCAGAAACTTCTTATGTTTACCAGTTAAACTTAAATCACATAAATCCTGCCACCAAATAATTTGCTGATTAGGCCAAGCTGCAAAATAAAAAACCTTTTTGTTTATGAACCTCAAGTATAGTGTATACCATTTTCCAACCAAGGAGACCCACGAACCTGAGTCATCTCTGCCCCCCACTCATACCTCTGGGCAGGACCTGACAGGTACTGATGGTGTTCAAGAGCTATTTAGAATCTTTATGGGCCTTCACACCAATTTGAGCTTCTTTCTTTTTCTTTATTTTGATTCTTAGGAACTTTGTGGCAGAGAGAAAAGCTGAATGCCAGTCTGTCCATGTATTCTGTTTCCTTCTTTGCCATTTGTTTGGAAGTTACATATACTGGGGCTAAGGCTGCTACAAGCCTCTTATGAGTATTTTCTACTAAAAGTGGTGTTCTTTACATAGTGGCTTCTTTAATGAGTCATTTCTCCTTCTTTTTCTTCATCTTTAATTCACTCTAGTGGTATAAATGGATCAAATCTACCTTTGTGAATGCCTCTAGGCCTTCAGGCTGTTCTTTAAACTCAGCATTTCCTGCTGTTTGATGTATATTGTCCATGCTTGAAAACTTTGAAACATACACCGCTGGAGCATTGCCTTTACTGGTGTGTTTGGAAAGCTGTAGTCAAGAAACAGCATTCATTATCTACCACTTAAAAAATGTAACTTCTATTTTCATAGGTGTTAAGTTCAAGATACTAGTAATAGGTCAAATACAGGCTAACAAAGGCCCATCAGTTTCTACCAACTCTTGTAAGTGGTTTTAACACCCTTCAGCATCACTTAGTCCCTCTCTGTCCCTAATCTCTTAAGATTCAGATCCTCAGTTTCTAACCGTTCGAACAGATGTGTATTGTCATGAAAAAATGTGATAGCAAGATCCTTATGTACCCCAGTAATACAAGTGACTTGAACCAAAGGTGTTCCTTTTTCAAATCATACAAATTCATTGCTGCAAAGACGTGTAACATGTGGCACTTAAGGAGTTAATCAGACTTGTGTTCTTTTTTATAAGTTTTCCTTAATACCATATACGTATGGTATATATATAGAACTCACCATCAAATGGCAATAACCTAAAATGCAATAACACACTGGCTCTCAATGTAAAGTTTAAATCCATTTCTTTACCTTGGCTGTTTGCTTAAGTGAATTTGACCTTCTTTTCCTTCTGTCTAAAATATTCCTGTTACTTATGTTGTTATAGACTGTGGTATCTATATAGTACTTTGTTATGCCTTGCTATTACATGAACAAACAAGCTAACAACCAATGGGTAAGTAAAAAAATTATTTTATTCAGTTGTGGCAGATTCTTGAGAAGTGTGTTGACATAAAATTCTTCCTCCCTGCCTCTAGAGAGAATTTTTCTTAAAAAAAAATAAATAAATAAAATAAAAAATCCCCACAGACTTTATTGGGGTCTGTCACATTAACCATTAAAGACGAAAAAGAAAAAAAAAAAAAGAGAGTTTACCCTCCTTTAATCTGTAACCAGTGATGAACTATAAATCCAGCTAACCCTTCTCTTCACTGGGAAAATAAAATCCAGATACAGCAGCATCCAAATAATTATCAGGAATCTGGCTGTGCTGGCAGGGTGCAATGTACAAGATTCAATTTTAACTAGAGATTATAACCCAGCAACCTTGAAGCCCTGAAACGTCAAATGGCCATGTCACTTTCTCCAGTCATGGAGAGTGTCTGGACTCACACAGGCAGGGTGACTTTTTGCCAGAAGTAATGTATATTGTATTCCAAAGATTCGGAAAAAAAAAAGTGAGATGTTGTCTGGCATACTCCTCCTTCTCCTTTTTCAAGTCAAAACAGGCAGAGCCACTTCCCAGCATGATATTCCCTGTTTCAACCCTCCACACCCAGACCACCAAATTAACATGCAGTACTCTGACAAGCACCTTGTACCAGGACATGCTGAACTAAACATCTCAGGGGCCATATTATTGTGCTTGAATCTTATGGATCAGCTTCCCTTGTCCTTGCACTCCTAACCAACTGCTTTGAACTTGCAATTTGTACGTGTGTGTATGTGCTGGTGTTGGTGTGTGCTACTGCCTGTGGCTTGCTCATGTAAGAGATATATGCTTCTTCCTGAGCTGTAGATTTCTTGTGCAAAATGGGAGGGCTGCGTTTGAACTGCAGACATACCAGAGTAAACAAAACATGCCTCAGCTGAATTAAAGTTACTCAGTGTTTAGACATGTGCTACTTAGACAGAAATCCGACCTGCAAGACTGAGAAAGAAGGCAGGCAAAACAAAGATTGTTTCTGACTACTGAAGGAGTAGTGGGAAGGGAAGGGAAGGGAAGGGAAGGGAAGGGAAGGGAAGGGAAGGGAAGGGAAAGAAGAAAATGTGGGTATTTCCAAGGAAAAGTTGTGGGGGTTTTTGTTTGGTTGGTTTTATGTGTGTTTTTTGTTTGTTTGGGTCTTTTTGTTTTGTTCATACTCAATTCTCAATATCACTTGAAGATTCTAATTGTTTTACATCTTAAGATATTGTTCTTCCAAGAGTTAATTCACCGTATGCAACTGTTCAAAGCATTTGAATATGCTTTCTGTGTGCACAGTTTTCTGCTTCAGTGTCCTCCCTTGGCTGCCTTTTTCTAGCTTCATTGTTTAATGCAAAGGACATTTGCAATGAAAATGGTATCGCTGCCTCTTAACAGTTCATCTGCTCCTGATGCACATTTCCCCACCTGAAGTCACAATCCTCCACTTGTGACCTCACATCAGGTTGCTGTGGTGAGAGGATTATGAAGTTGCAAATAGAGGTTTATAACTTCAAGAAGAGAATGAGCAGCCAGAGCAGATGGACTCCTCTGAAATGAAGATTCCATCTTCATGCAAATGCTGTGAACAATAAAAGGACGAGAGGGAAAAATGGCTGAAATTACACAAGCAAGATTGCTTCTAAGTACACAGCACAATTATTAGTTGTCCCGTTCCATGTCTGGAACGAGGTTAATAGGACAGACCCTGAAAGTCCTGGGCTCATTCAGAGAAGCGATCAGCATTTGCACAAATTTCAAAGTAACCTTCAGACAGCTCTGATACATCCCTTAGTACCGCTGGTGTCTGCCTGCTATTTTGGGTGATTTAAATTAGGGTGGTTTATTGAAAGGAAAATAGCACAAGTCTTTATAGCTTGAAATAAGAACCAATTACCACAATTAGGAATTTTAACTAACTCACATATTTTGAGGTTCAGGCTCACAGAGGGATGCTTAGCAGTGAGTGACGCTGGCAGTGAGGACCATTCCAGGAGTTGTAGAGCAAGTTTCTCACAACCAGGTAGATTTTCTGGTGAAGTAGTTTTCTAAGATGTGTTTCTGTTGTGCCATGGGGAGTGTAATGTAAAGGAAAGTAGCCTTGCTCAGCTTGATGCAGATGCCTGATACAGCACAACTCATATCTGTTTGGTGGTGTCCTGGAACTTGCATTAGCACAACACTAGATCTGAGTGATAAACACCGCTCTTCAGTAGCTGAACAATTGCTTTCAGCTATAGTCAGCTCTGGTGGTCAATTTTAAGCCCTCTGTACTGTGTTCCTATTGTGAATATGTCTACAGACATACCTTCTACCCAGAATAGTGCCTCACTATGCATTTGAGTATGAAATGACCTTTATCTATATAAAAAGTCAGCAGACCCAGAACATCCTTTAGCTTTACAAGGAACAGTGGTCACCAGACCCAGAAACTGCATGTTACTACAGTTTTGCAATCATCAATTCTCCCCAGATTTTTAAGACATGGAAAAACACACCCTAGGAGTAAAAATCTCAGCTTTCTTATTTCCTAGCATGTGAGACCTAGGAGGTTGTCTGCGAAGAATGAAACTGTTCTGCAGTCAGGGACTGGGCATAACACAGGTTCCCCCTTTTGTTTGGACACCCAGTCCCCTCTGCAGCACAGATCCACAAGCTGTCTCTGTGACTCAGGGCTCCACAGACCCCAAAGCTATGTCAGGTTGTTTGGCTGTGTTGACACACAGAAACGGAAAGCAAGCACTGAAGACTTATGAAGTACTGTCCTCATCACTGTGGCATGTGAGACAGGAGTCAAACACTTGGTTCTTCCTTTTAGCATGTCTGCCTGAGCATGTCTCACTTTTCAGCTGATTCAACCTCACAAGAATGAGGTGCTTGTAAGTCTTGGAGATGCATACACAGAGAATTATCTGCTTCAAAGCCATACAATGAAAGAATTGAGTAGCAGAGAATTGAACTGCAGTTTTAGACAACCGCTGTTTCACTGTCTTTTTTCCTCTTTTCTGTTGCTTTTATATCTCATTTTGTGTAGAAAGTTGGCCCAAATAATATGAAACACTCATTTATAAAGCAAAGCAAATAATGAAATGAGATTCACGGTCTCTAGAAGCTCCCCATACAAAGCTAATTTGACAAAGAGATAACTGTCATGTATGCATCTTACATATGTAATTTTTTTTTTTTTTATACATGTGTTCAACCTCATTCCCATGACAATTTCAATTTTTTTTTTTTACTTTTTTTTTGAGAGAGAGAGAGAGAAATGTTACTTGATTTCACTTTTTTTGCCTGAGGCATTTGAGCAACTCATATTATCTGAACAGTTTTGCAGGTCCTGAAATGGATTATTGAAGGATGTCCACTTGATTTATAGAGAAGCTGTAAACTAACTGCACTGTTTACAATAGGCACTGACTGTTCAAGATCTTTAAAATTAGTTTCTAAACATCTATCCTTCCTCATTTTGTGAGTCAGTTGCTTGGACAGCAATAGACTTCATGGAGGGAGCCAGGACATGAGTGAGTCATGAGCACCTTTCTCATCTGTCCATGGCATGTAAACACAGCACCAAGCTAACATATTTAAAAACCAACCAACGAATCAAGCAAACAAAACACCTTCCTTACTAAATGCAATTGTGATGGGAAAAAATGAAAGAAAAAAATCTGAAAACACCACTGGGAGGGAAAATGTCCGAAAGCCTTGGACAAAACTTTTAAGACAGAAGTAGCTTCTACCACTGAAGTGGTACAATGTGTCAGTACACATGACACTATCATTGTACACATCAAAGAGTGCATTAGAAACATCCTTGCTACAAAAGGGAACACTGGTTGTGCATCCCTGAAAAGCAGCTGCATTGACACAAAAGAGCTTGTCAGAGATAGTAAAGGGAAATGCCAGCAACAGTTTTGCAAATATAATCATTCCATCACTACATAGGAGAGATGAGAAATAAAAACGATCCAGGTAGTGTGGTCACATCATTTTATGTAGATAACACTTACTATGAATTTACCCTCTTTTAATTTTTAAAAATCCTTTGTAAACTGGTAATAATTATTATGAAGCCATCATTATTCATTGAGCTGATGGCTGGGAAGGTCCATTAAGTCAGTCAATCTGACCTCAGAAGAGTAATGGATTATTATAATTGTAGCTAGAGGCCTTATCCAAGTTCAGAGACTTGTTGAACGTTCTATAAATTGATAAATATTTGCTGGACTAACAAATTTATATTCAAACTGGTTAAAATGCGGGAAATAAAATACAGTCACAGGGTCAGAGTAGATCAGTAACAGAGTCTGGCCAAGAAATCAGATTTTCTGACTTGGAGGCTACTGTGTGAGACCCTGGAGTCTCTTACCTCTTTACCTTTTCTTCATTATTTGCAGATATCGTCAGTGAACACTCACATGATTCTATTGCTTATTCAAGAGTTATCTAACAGATATTTGGTTTTAGTGGGGTTTTGTTTGCTTGTGTTTTTTGGTGGTGGTGGTGGTGATTTTTTTGGTGGTGGTTGTTGTTTTTCTAGTTTGGGGCCATACTTTTTTTTTTTTTGTCTTTCTTCCAGAGAACTGAAATAAGATTTTAAAAGTTGTGTATCTTCTGTCAGATGCTTAGAAACAAAGAAGTATCAAAAATAGCGTGGTCCTGTATCAAAAATAGCGTGGTCAGCAGGACAAGGGAGGTGATCCTTCCCCTGTACTCTGCATTGGTGAGGCCACACCTGGAGTATTGTGTTCAGTTCTGGGCCCCTCAGTTCAGGAAAGACATTGAAGTGCTAGAGCGGGTCCAGAGACGAGCAACACGACTGGTGAAGGGACTTGAAC
>VWYH01010854.1:751751-831100 GCA_013399365.1 Pampusana beccarii | reverse complement strand
GGTTTTTTTTTTCTCCCTGAATACATTAAATATAAATATCTGCCTTGATGTCATAGTTTTGAAAGTCATTGTGCAATTTTTCAGGATACACCGTGAATTTCCCATTGATGCTAATGGGACCAGAATTATAATAGCTCATGAACCAAACACTTCTGAAAACTTTGTGAAGACTCCACATGAATAAATGTTTGCTGCAGATCTAGAAGGGGTCGAGGGCTTTTATCTTCTCCATCTACAATTAGTTAAAGCATTAGGCTGTATTAACTTTTCAATTGTTTTCTCTTTCTTGATGTTTATGATAGATTTTTTGGTCACTTTTCCTCAGCACTGAAAGAATAGGAGACTTGAGAAAACATTTTACCATTCAGATGAGTGTAATTGACATCTTTTTGTCTAGAATTTAATAAAGCTTTGAGCTGAGTTGCTTAGCTTGCTTAGCTTCCTTCTTTTCTTTGTTTTGTAATTGTTTATGCCCTTATTTCTTTTAAGTAATTCAGAAAGTGACCTTGAAAACTAAGAGAATAAGGATTTTAAAGAAATAAAAGCACTATATAAGCACTAAAGCCTTGTATTACCACCACTGAGCTGTAACTACCTTCCTGTCACAGGTCTAGGCCTGCCCCAGGGGAACTGGATGCCAAGGAAGACTCGACCACCCCTGGGTGCTTTCCCTCTTCAGGGACCAGTGCTTCAACATTTCATTACCTCTGAATTAGATTGTTGGCACAGGCTGCAAATAACCTTGCTCATCACGCAGCCCCAGGGCAAGGACTTTGACTTGCCCTACATCTAAGGCTGATTAAGGTCTGCTACTGGCATTTCATGCCTTCTGGTTTCACTCCCCAAGGGAAGTGTGAAGTCAGGGACAGTTCATGCAAAATTTATCCATTGCTTCTTTATTTTTCCAGCTCGTCCTGGATTAATCTGGCCAGTAAGGCCTAAGTAGATGTAGTTTAGGGCCCACTTTCCCAAGTGGTGCTTTTGGGTTGGCTTTTCCACATGGCAAATGCCTATAAGGATTCAGTATGGGACTGTTGCCATTTTTATCCAACTAAAGGTAACTTATGTCCATTTCTTGCTAGCATTTGTTTAATTATGTCTGTGTACTCAGATGACATCATGTATTTGCAAAATAATTTTTAACTCTTAGAGGAAAACTGCTATTGAGAAATGTAAAAGCAGAAACTAGCCCTGAGACTGGTAATATTTTGTTATAACCCTGTTCCTTTCCACTGTGGAACAGTGAATATCAGCCGATTGATTTATCTGTGAAATGCTTTCTTGAGCCATAAAATACTATAGGGGAAGATGGACTCTTTTCAAACTCTGCATGGAAACTGCTGCCAAAATGTCTTTTACTTAAATAGAATTAGAGTCCACATTTAATGATAAAAGTGCTTACATGTGGCGAAAGGGCTTCTATAGTTGCACTAACTTTCTGATTAACACTTCCCAGCTACAAACTAAACTAACCAAAAGTAATGAATTTTGTTTAACAGCTCCAAAATTATGACAGAAAATAAGATCTACAGTGCTGTAAATCTTTCTCCTCCTCAAAGAGTGAAATGCTTTGTCTAAAATGCTAAAAGCAATTGTTTCTTAAGTTCAGTTGATACTGGGCACTTGAAAAAAACATAACCCAGAAAAAAAAAAAAAAAAAAAAGAAGAAGAAGAAGAAGAAAGCTCCCATGAGAGATGTAGGTTTCCATTCTTTTAGGAACCACAGCTGTAGGTCACGTGTCTGAGTCCTGAGACCCCCTTGCCACAAAGGACAAAGAAACTGGCAGAGATGTCCAAGGCAGCTAATAAAAGATTTTGAAAAGCAGACTGAGGTTCTTACTCTTAAATCTGATTTGAGGTTATGAACTTACGTTGGCCCTGTCTTATACGGAGAGGTGTGTATCTTTTAAGGCAGAGAGAGCAGAAGTGGAGACGGGCAGAGGAATGGTGAGTTTAGGAACCTGCACAGCTGTGGTGCTGTTTACTCAAGCAGGGACCCTCTGTCTGCCTGCGTACATTAGTCAGGTAGGAACAGCTGAAGTCTTGGCCCTTTGTTGCCTATGAGAGTCTATGCAATGACTTTAATGGAAATAGGTTTTCAGTCAGAAATAGGGATCTTTTTTCGCAAGTACATTTGTTAGATTGGAACATAGTTTGCCATAGGAAGTGTCAGAGGCAATAATAACAATCCATTTCAAAAAGCTTTTTTCCACTCAGCTTCTCTAATCTTATGAATATTTTGGTTTCCATTTCACGTACACTAATATGTTTTTAACTCCAGCTTTAACACTAAGAAATTACGTATTTTATATCCTGTTTGGAGAGACTCTTCCTTACTAAATATCATAATTCACCAGCAAAATTTTGTTTAATAATAATGAGAATAATGGAAAACTGGTAGTGTATATGTTTAAATACATAGCCAGAGAGCTGGACCCAGCTGATGGGAGAACATAGTAAAACGGCATTTAAATTCCCAGTCTTATAGGGAATTGTGGTGTCATTTCTAAATAAATGTTAAATTTTTTACAATGAGGGTGGTAAAACACTGAAATGGGTTACCCATTGAAGTGGTAGATGCCTCATCCCTGGAAACATTCAAGGCCAGGCTAGATGGCGCTCTGAGCAACCTGATCTAGTTGAAGGTGTCCCTGCTCAGTGCAGGGGGGTTGGACTAGATGAGCTTTGAAGGTTTCTTCCAACCTCAACTGTTCTATGATTCTATGAAATGAAATATTTCAGTTTACACCAAAAAAACCCCACTTTTATGTAGAGGAAGTAATAGGCCAAATTTTCTAACTAGCACTACTTCAGAAAACTTCAATTATGAAGACCATTAGTCTGACCTCATTTGCCAGCACAGAATTCACTTAAAATTGATTACAGTAGCAACTTATCTGTCATGTTCTTTTTAAATACAAAGAACAAGAAAAATTGAATCAATGTAGTAATTATACTAAAATATGTTAATTTTTCATAATTGTTTTATATGTGAACTAGAAAGAACAATGTAACCAGTAATTACTTGTTTTTATCTGATTCCTATTTTTTTCAAGAAAAACCCTGAACTAATTAATTTAAAACTCTTCTTTTATCCTGCCTTACTTTTCATACTCCAAAAATGTGGTCAGTGAAATAAATAACGTAAATGCTTCTCTTTTCTGCACCTATTCTTGCAATGTGTGTTGAAGAGAGGAAACAACAAACGAGTCGATGAATGGAACACTATAGAAACTGAACTCTTTCTACTCTTTGCCTCTTGGATGACTTACCCAAGACTGAAAGGAAATATGATTTTAATGCCTTTTCTAACATGATTTGAAGTAGGGCTACAGTTGGGCCTTGCAGAAAGGCACTTAGGAGAATTTGTATTCTACTCCCTCCCCTCCTCCTATGAGTCAGTGCCACCTCAGTAGAGCAATGTGCTGCAGACAGTGCTCAGACACCGATGTGTGCATCTGTGGAAATACTGCTCAAGGTGTGCCCTCCTGAGCTGGAGTAGCTACAGTTTTTCAGGCTGTGACTGGTTTAAGCTGAGGTTAGAGTCAGGATTTGCATTAGATGTAGGTTAAGGGAAGAAACCCGTTTTGGGGCGATGTAATGTGCAGGGCAGGTTTGAGTTGGTAATTGCATTCACTGGTTTGTTGAACAGTGCAGTTCTCTTCTACAGTGGACAGAAGTTTCTCGCTATGGCTAAAGGTGGTGCTGAGTTTTATTGCATCTACAGCTGCATATACATGTTTATAGCTGGATGCTGTACACGTTAACATCAGAGCCAGGTGACACCTCTTTGGCTTCCAAAGTGTACAGAATCTGTTTTTGTCTCAGAGACATGGTGGGACTTTCAGAATTTGGCAACAAGTCCATGTTCTGTGAAGGCTGCTGGCTTGAGTCCTACTTCCACACTCAATAACACAGCCCATCTCAAAACCACTTCTTTCTTCAAGAACTTAAGTATTTTCAATACTCACTTATTCGGATCCTTCAGTTTGGAACTGTTCCTGAAACCTAACTTGGATTCGTTGCTAAGTTAAGATTTGACTGTGAACACCTACCTACACGTGTGTATTCATACATTTACTATACATATATAGAGATATGTATTTACATATACATACACATGGAAACAGACTGATTCATGTAGCACAGTGACTGCTATTACCCTGGGAATGATAACAAAATATTCAGCTTGCTGACAGTTGTCCACACCCAGGCAGGACCAGCAATTAGCCTAACCCACTCATCAGTTCCTGCTCCTCCAAAATGAGTCCCTAAGGCAGGATTTACTGTCACAGTCTTGTGACCCCCATGCCCCTCCCTTAAGTATTCCTGTTGTCACTAATCCTCATTCTAGTATTAGAATATAGAGTATTATCTATGTAGGCACTCCTGGCTCCAAGCCTAACTATAATCCACACTTCAGTCAAACTACCATTATAGTACAGGACCTCATTTAGCCACTTACTTAATGGCAATACACCTTTTCAAATCCTTGCTCTTGTCCTGTTGTACTTGGACAGGCAAGAAACCAAGCATTTCAGGTTCAGCGAGTCCTAATTCTTGAGTCTAACACAGATAACTGCAGATGTAGTTAATGTAGGAGCAGTTACACTCATACGGTTCTAAAATTACATTTGGCCATTTGAAGGCAACAGTGAGGGTGATGTTGCCTCTGGTGAAAATGAGTTTGACACCCCATGTCTAACACCAACATCAACATGACACTCAATTGCTTACAGAGGTACAGTAAATCCTATTTGCTGTCAGAACTGTGCCACAACTTTTTGCCCTTTCCAACAATAGGTTTCATGTGAGCACTCAGGTCTTTGCATCTCCCAACAGGAGACTGAGTTCTTTTGCCTTTAATCTGAGCCTCACTCATAATGCAACTTTAAATATAATCAGTCTACAATTTTCCAGAGGCTACTACCATACCCCTAAAACTCATAACTGATTTTAAATTATTTACTCCTGTTGATGTCCCTAATCCTAGTATTAGCAGCTTGAGAGGATCTAGAAATTAATGTACCTGATCAGCTGCTGCTTTCAGCCTGAGACCTGATGCGTGATATTCCATAGTCCAGTTACACCAATACAAGCTAGATCCTTAAATCATAATCTCAGCCCCTGCTGACACCCAGACTCTTAACCCTGTAAATTTAAAAGGATGCAAAATAAAACCTAACTTCTAAACTGTTATCTATCTCTGAACACCAAGTGCCATCCTTTGCTTATTTGTACTCCAGAAATCCTTTCTTGTTCAGGAAGTTGTAACTTCAAGTTCAAGTTGTAACTACAACAGTGCAGTTCAGCCCAACCCTGCAGGTCTTGTACCTTGCTTCTATCAAGAAGCAAAATCTTTTCCTTCTGATCTCTTCCCTTACAGCAGAGGTTATAATACTCTTTGTTACTAAATCTAAACCTTTGTTTGACCATAGCAATAATCCTAGCTATTCAGTCTTTCATGTCCTGAACCCTAAACTGACGCTGAGCCACATCTTCCTCAACCAGAAACTGTGAGAGATGCATTAAATTTTTCTGTAAGTTGCCATCATCTTAGCCACAATAATATGGTTTAAGCAGTAAAACATTAGACATTACTGCCTCAAACTCTGAGTCTAATATGCTTTGCTGACACGTGGACCCTTCCTGGTCCAGACAATAATATGATACTTATTTGTCTCAGCTACAGCCTTCTCACCAGCCTTGCATGACATGTTTTTTTAATTATTTTTCTTTCTCTGGAATGTATTAAACACACAAACCTGACTGTGATATTTAGTGTAGCCTAGTGACCTAAACTCTCCTAAAATATGAACCTAGACTAATCCTCACTCAGAAACAATTGCATATCTTAAACCAGTAATTGTCACTTCCTGCTTTGGCAAGCAGATGAACATGTGGTAGGATCAGACAAGGTCTTATTGTTGGCACTGGCAAGATTTGAGTAAGAACTGGATTTTGCTTTACTATTTAGGACAGCAGTGGTTATGAGGGAAGGAGGTTTAATATGTGAAGGCCCTAACATTCAAGCTAACCAGCATCAGAAGTTGTCTCAGCCAGTGATGACTCAGAAGATGAACAGGTATAAACATATATTCATGTGTAAATTGGGTAGCTGTGTAGATATCTGTTTTTGTTTGTGTGTCAAATAGAAAAATTATAAGTTTTCCTTCTTGGTGGGCACGTGTGGCTAGATTTTTGTTCTTATAGCTATCTATATAAATTGTCAGACAAAGTGATATAAGTGGAAAACCTACAGGGAAAATTTTGAAAAACTCATCTAACTAGCAGTGTCTGCAGCTTGCTTAGGACTAAGAATTATGCTTCTATATATCAAATACGAACAGAGTTCAACATTTGTTTAGCTTTTGCAGGAAAGAAATATGAAGCAACGGAGAAGCTAGCTATTTGACCAGAGGAATGGTTCATTGAGTTCTGAGATTATGTGGGAGGCTACAATTTGACAATCCAAATACTACTGTTTGTTCATTAAATAAACTTGACTGCTACCTCTTTTAAATATGTTTGGCTCATGCCTTTATGAATGCTAGCTGGGTCTTTTCTAAAACTGAAAAGCTGAAAGCACATCTTTCTGACTCTGATAACCTTTTTAATTCTATAACACCAGTACAACTGCCCCCAAGCCATTTGAGGGCTGTGGCCAACTGAAAGTCTGCATATTGGTAGAAAACTGGAAATATTAACAGTAATGCTAGGATTGCATTGGGCAGAATTTGTGCTAGAGTTCGTTATTAAAACTGATGCTCATGATTGTTACCTCTCATGGGGGCAGAAGGTGTTTTTCCTCCTGGAGTCTGTAAGAACTGAGGGGAGGTACTGGTGCTATAAGCATATAAAAATTACACGCTGATCCTGTGGATCTGGCATGACATAGAAACGCTTTTTTCTTTAAATCCTGTTACTTCTAGTCATAGCTCTAATGAAATTACAATGCCACCACCCATCAACTCCTAACAGTGTCTTAAAACATTCACTTGTGGAGAACTCCTGCCCCAGCTTCACAGGAGTGAGCAATAAAACCCCTAGTGCCTTCTTGCTCTCCTGTCCCCTAACTCCAGTCTTAATCTATCTGTGACAGTATACAGCAAAACCTGTCACTAGCTCAAAACTTAACGTTAAGGCACCCATGTTAGTGCAGTGACTGACTTCTCTGAAGATGCCTGAGTACTTTTCGTCAGGCCAGGAGCTGGCAGGAGATGCCTGCTACCGCTGTTACAGCTGCAGTAAGATTTAGAACAGTGGACCCAGCTGTATATTTTGGTCCTGCTAAGATAGATGAAGGTTGTTGCTGACATGAGAAAATACCCTACACAGAATTCAGGAGGAGAATGAATTAGAGTGGTTTTCATTATGGCTGGGGTTAGGTGAGGAACAATCCTGTGCTCCTGCCTGCAGACCTTGCATGTCTGACTATGATGAGGAATCCTGGAGCAGGGAAGGTTGATCCTGGGGTATTTGAGGACTTCCAGATCATCCCTGGAAGGAGAAGAAAGGCTGTCCTGGGTCCTGCAGGATACAGGGAGGGATTTTTTTTTAACCCAGAGTTACAACTAGGTACACCAGAGGCTGAAAAAACAGGTTATCTCTTGGATTGTTACTGTCATTTTAGTTTATAATTGATTCTGAGACTGTGAGGGGTGAGTGTTTTATTGTGTTAAGGCTATGTTTAGGCTTGTACTCAGGCTTTGGGGCAGCTGTGTTAGGAGAATTAATGTTAAGTATGAATTCTGCATGACACACAGAGCTCATCCTTTTAGAAATTTGTTATGATAAATTCTGGGTTAGATGGAGCTCCTATAAACTACTATATTAAATATAGGTTTATCATTAGGCTCTAGGAATAGAGGGAATAAAAATGATTGTATTACATTGGGCTAAGTAGAAGCGAATGCCTACAGAGATAAATGTATCCTGATTTCTGCCAAAGAGAGGGCTGCTGGTTGACTTTGTTGAAGGCAGGGTTACATGTGAGTCAGACTTAATGTCAGTCTCTAGGAAAACAAGCTGAATTTAATTAGGGGTTATCTTAATTGCTTGATTGTATGAGAATAGGCTAGCATCAGGTAAAACAAAACCAAAAACAAAACACCAACATTTAGTCTTAAAATCCAGGTAACTGCCGCTGGAAGAAGAGTATGACTGAGAAAGTACTGAATAAAGATAAGATATATGTTTGTGATTACTGCTTGGGTTAATCAAGCTCATGATAGTATTACATTCTCATAGTAATGCCAGAATTTGGTTTAGGTTTAGCATCAAGTCTTACCATTGTGGTTCACTGACAGATCGAACAAAGCCTGTAGGCCTAAAATGAAGGTCTGTGCCAGCAGTGGCATTTGGCTTTTGATTGATATTGGGACTCAGGAACGTCACAGCACTTGTGTGTTAATGATGGTGCTAGGGCAGACATTAGAAACAGCAGAGCTAAGTATATTGATCAAATTCACAAGATTACCAGGGCTTGGATGATATCTTAAATAGGTCATATTTAGTGCAGGGATTAACAAGAGTTGCTGCTCTACTAAGTTTGTAATCAGAATTTACTATGTCAAGTACTAAAGAGCTGAGGCCAGCAGGCTGGAGAGGATCAAACAGAGAAAATAGGGTTGTTGTTTGTTCTAGACATAATTATCCCTGGGCTGTGCGATACCTGATAGATTAACTGTGTAGATGGGTCTTCACTTAAAAAAAAAAAATTGGATAGTCCAGGTGATGGAAAAATTCTGATGATACTCATGCCCTGAAACTGATCGCATAACCTTACTTGTAGTTTACTGCAATTTATAAAGCTCAGACTACTCTGAAAACCCTTCATTTTGGAGCTGGAAATGTTGCCTAGCTCAAGCATAGTGCAGAAAAAACATATTCATCCTGCTTAAGTACAGAACTGAATTCTAGCTAATAAGCCTTCTGAAATTCAGAGCAGTGGACAGCTCTGGCTGGGCACAGACTCGTTCTGCACCTGAGGCACTTCAGGACTTATTATATCAGATGCAGCTGAGATTGCTCTGAAATATTTTTTTATTGTAAAGTCTAAACTCCTGGTGATTTTTGGAGAAGATCTCAGGGAGAACAAAACACAAACTACTTGAAAACACAATAAATAAAAAGCCCCCATCCAAATCACAAAAAAAAACCAGGATACAGAACTTGAGAACATATTTTCAAGTAACTTAAGAGTAGGTTACTTTACAATCATAGTATAACTATTCTAACTAAAATACTACACATGTGCAATACTGAGATTTGCCTTCTGTACATACAGGTTTGAAAGAGTAGTTTTTCCTAATGTTTATTTGTGAAAGTAAAGAACAAAAAGAATAAATTATATTTATAATTCCATTAGTGGAAATAGTGATGAAATATTGCTCTCTGTTTTTGCTTCAAAATGAACTTTCATTTTTTAAAAACAAAACAGATATTGCTAAAATCCTATAAACTTTTAGTTTTACTTTGTTATAAGTATACGATATGTATCCATACAGCATTTGAAAGGAGCTGAATTAACCTGTGAAATGATAAAATGGAAGAAAAAAAAAAAGTCCCAAACACTTTGCAAAAAATAAATTGTTCTACATTCAGAAATAAGGTGATGTAATTTTGGGAAGGATACACTGCCTTTCATAGTACATGCACTGAGTAGCTGAAGCCATACTTCCAATCCAGAAAAATTCAACTGGGTATCCATTAGGGTTCTTTGCCTTCGATTCTGTTACAAATGAGAATGTACACTTGTACCAAAGCAGCACAGAAAACATTAATTCCATCCATGGTGAAATGATAAAAACATTAGGTGATCACATGTTTAGCATTGCAGGTGGGACAACAAGGTTTGGTTTGGTGCCCAAAGAAGAAGTGGTTACACTGATTTTACCTTTTCGCTTTATCACTGGTACCTACAGTATTGCAAGGAAATTAGTAGAGCAATGAACATCATAATGAAGTAAAAGACAATGCTACCTGGTGGTCCAGTAGTGGCCCAGAAGACCCTGTTTCTTCACTAACTCTGGTCTTATCTGAGGATCAGAGTGCAGCTGATCAGAGCATTTCCTAGCAGCTCAGTCAGATTATGAAACAGCTTTGTTAATGATGTTTATTTAAGGAGGTTTGGGTTCATTCTAGCTGTTAAATTTCTAGGATGAGGCTGTGAAGGAAGAAAAGCCGATGGTTGATGGTGAACAGCATTGACCTGAACACAGAAATCTGACCTAATGCCTATTCAAGTCAGTGGAGTGATATTATATAAGTGCATCGCTAATAAGCGAAAAAGAGGAAAGAATTAGGACTTGAAAAGAGAAGTTAGCACTAAAATGAAGATCTTTAAGGGAACACAAATTTTAAGTAGACACTGAGAATGGGAATTTTCTTAGTGAACTATGGTTGTTTATTCAGTATATAGTACAAGTTATGATCCCTTTTCAACTAGAAGAGAGGCATCCTCAGGATGGGTTTAATTCCTCCTGTTTTAGCTATTGCATTATGTTTGGATAGATTACTTTCTGGAGACACCTAAGCCTGCTAAGTTTGTTTGAAGTAATAGCAGAATAAGGAAGACCCTGCGTGTGTTTTACATTTGATTATTGGAATCGAACCATAATGTTTCGGTTGCAAGCATTCCAATATTATCATGGTAACAAGTTCAAAGAGGTCATAATCCTGTCTCAGACATTTGGATATTTCAAATTAAAATTAAAAAAATGTGGGCAACAGGATATATTGTTTTGATCTTCAATGTAGAAAGCCAGCTAGATCTTATGCAGCATATTTAATTTGTCTCTTGCATTGTTATTGCATTTACCTTACAAGTGCATACAAGTACTTTCAAAAATAACATATGAGGGTTGGTGGGGTCTGCTGTCTCTATAAAACCATTTTGTCTGACATTTTTACAAAACCTGCATCAAAAGCGCTCCCATGAGGCTATACCCATTTAGGATAGGTCAGTATGTTCCTGTTGCTGTATGGTAATCCTACTGATCTTTCTGAATATGAAATTATTTTCTAAAAAAAGTCTATGGCAAAACAATCTTAGCTGAGGTAATGCAGCCAGTGGTGATGATAGTTCTTCCCCAAACAGATTTAACGTTGCTCACTTAAGTGAAAAGTAAAATGTGCATATATCAGCTATAATATTGGTCTTTCAAAAGTATCAGTCCAACATATATTAAACAATACATAGTCACACTAATTTTATGAACAGACATTTGCATTTCATCATGTGTATATTAGTGTAGAATGACAGACACTGATGTTTTCCAGAGTTCATGTTTGCAGGCAATTCTGTTCCCATTTCATAACAACTTCATTTGGTAAGCACAAAGAAGGAAAAGGAGCGGTTACATTTCTGTTCTCCAGTCAGGTGTAGCAATGTGAGCAGACCTGGAGAGCAAAGCATCCATTGCTGAGCACCACATGTCCATGGTACACACATTTTAGGCAGGGGGAGAAGGACATTTCAGGCCAAGTTTTGTCTGGTTTGATGGACTGGTCTCCTGTCATGGGGGAATGATTTAGGATTCTTCTTACTGCAGAACAGTGTTTAGATTTCTGAAAGAAAAATGCAACTTAAAAGAGTTCGATGACAGGTTCACTCTGTTATTTACTGCATAGAGGAAATATGCCAAGCTGAACACTGCTTACCTTATCTCCAGGAGTCTGATACCCATTCATGGAGCAAACTTTCGGGATTCTTCTCTCCCTGATAACTGTTTGCTCTGGAGTCTGTACTTAAGAGCTCAGAAGGCAAACTTTCAGGGGAGGCCTGATAACCATTCACAGAGCAAACTTTCAGGAAACAAAATTCTCAGGAAAAAAAAAATAAATTAATGGAGTAGAATAGCAGGAGGGCTGGCTCAAGCTGGGTACCTGTGTGGTGGTCCAACCTGAGTGTGGAAAACCATAGACTTTTATATCTTTACAGACCATTCATACCATGATTCAGTCCAACAGCAATATTTCATTTTGGGGTCTTCTTGCTTCTCATTGGATCTTTTTCATTGATCTCATATGTGCCTTTGTTTTGTTTAGCTATTAGACATTGTTTATGGTCCATAGCCTTGCAGGTGCTGTTTTGTCTGAATAAATACTTTTCTTCTCAACAAAGTGCAAACGGGCCCCATTTCGTAGATCACAGAATCACAGAATGTTGGGGTTGGAAGGGACCTCTGGAGATCATCTAGTCCAACCCACCTGCTAAAGCAGGTTCACCTGAAGCAGATCATGCAGGAATGTGTCCAGGTGGGTTTTGAATGTCTCCAGAGAAGGAGACCCCACAACCTCTCTGGGCAGCCTGTTCCACTGCTCCGGCACCCCCAAAGTAAAGAAGTTTCTCCTCATATTCAGATGGAACCTCCTGTGCTTCAGTCTGTGCCCATTGCCCATCATCCTGTTGTTGGGCACCACTGAAAGGAGTCTGGCCCCATCCTCTTGACACCCACCCTTCAGATATTTACAAACATTTATAAAATTCCCCCTCAGCCTTCTCTTCTCCAGACTGAACAGACCCAGCTCTCTCAGTCTCTCCTCATAAGAAAGGTGTTCTAGGCCCCTCGTCATCTTTGTAGCTCTCTATTGGACTCCCTCCAGTAATTCCTTGTCCTTCTTAAACTGGGGAACCCAGAACTGGATTCAGGACTTCAGATATGGCCTGTCTGTAATGTCTCCATGTTAACTTTGAAATCGTTGTTTCCCCAGTCAGTTCCGTTCTTCCCAGCAAAGTTCAAAATAGACCTTCTCTTGAAAGTGTTCAGTGTAGATTGTAGTTGCTTTTGTTAAACGAGCAGAACTTTACAGCTTAAGACTTCAGCAAATCCAGCTTACTAAGTAACATGAACCAGAGAGTATATTAAAAATCATAAAACCTTATACTTCTAAATGATTAATTATATTTAGTGTGCATTTACTTAAGCTAAATGATTAATATTAAACTTAAATTTGGCTCATCAACTGACCAGTGAGTAGTAAAACTATTGACATACAGCCAGCTTATTTAGCAGAGAGAGCCCAAAATGGGCTCACCCAGGCTGATCTATTTATAGAATAAAGTGGTTGACTCATAGTTGAATTGCATATGGTGGGAAAGGTATGCATGAGACTCCCTGCATCCCACAACTTATCGATGTTCAGTGTGATGTTCTGCTTCCTTGTGGGTTTCCTAAAAGGAGTTCTTGGCCTGGCTGCAGCTCAGGCCTTCACCTCGTGTGGAGCCTGAACCAAACTGCTGCTGGTTTGGCTGGGGAAGGGGGGTCGAGTGCATCCGACACACCTCACACTTGCATGTGAGGGGCATTAAGTGAGCTTCTGGAGAGTTCACTGAAGTTCAGTTATATCCAAAGGGAATTCAGATCAAGTGCTGTGAGCCACCTCCCTGGTGTGCACCAAAACATAATGAACAGGGAGCACTGGAGGAACACTAAATGAGTACTCCTGACCCAAGGAAAATACTAATGTAGACACTCAATGGGAATAAGCCTCGGGAAATAACTAATTAGAATAAAACAAACATTGTTTTCACTCATTTTTAATTTTGGAGACATAAGAGTCAATTTACCGCTCACTGTCACCAGCTGGCAAGTGAGATGAAGCAAACAGACTCCTTTCCTGTTTGCCTATAAACCCTGAATTATCTTAATGTTGTTCTTAAACTGCTCACTGGGATTATCATGGGAAATTTGGAGATTTAGACTAACACTTCTAATTGCAGGCATAATACTAAAACATATCCAGACATGAAAATACAGTCCTTATTAGGTAAGCTACTGTATAAATAGTCCCTTTTTTATTGAACAAATTGCTGATGCAGTCAGGATATCCTCTTCTTTCTTTACCAGCAGAAGTGCTACGGGTAGCAAGGTACTCTGTGACAAAATCACCGTGCACCCAAGGAAAGGTTTGGCCTTTGTGAACTATTGAAAGCTAACGTTACCTGTTCTATCTCTTCTCCCAAATCTTTGGTGAAACCATCAAACTGGTAGCAACTGAAGAAATGCGTGATACAAGAAGCAGGATGTAATACGAGCTGAGTATATATCATCTGACCTGAGGGGAAAAAGAAGAGAAAATGAATTAAAAATAGTTTGAACAGAATAAATACAGACCATGGAAGAAGTCAATGTGAAAAGGCCTTTTTCTGATTAAAAAATTAATTGAATTTCCAAATGCTCCTCACCAGCCAAATGCCAAGGAAGCTCTGTTATGTACTCACAATTTCCTGGATGTCCTAGAACTGACTGATGACAAGCGTGTCATCATTTTGTCACAAGAGATGGTTAAATATGAAAAGAAAGAGGAAACATTTTCTCAACATGAAAACTGCAGGTGTATTTAGCCAGAAACTACTTTTTAATATAGTGCCGTTGCATTTTCTTAATAGGTAAGACATCTGTGGTCTATCAGTTAGGTCTGAACACTCAAATAGATTTTGAAATGCTACCATTCAGCAGACTAGACCATAATTGCACTGGGGATGTGAGTTTAAATGCTCTCATTTAGTTAATAGTAACATATTGCGATGTAATCAATACACAGAAGCAATTGTTTACTGTTTGTGATAGCTAATGATGTTTAATTCTGAGAACTAATGACTTGGATAAAATTAAGAGTAAAAGCAGAAATCTAATTTGTGACTAAGGCAAGTTTCAGTTTCATAAAACTGCAAGCTGTTCAGAGAGTGAAAGACAAGAAAACGCCACTTCAAACACTGCAAATATATAATTTCAAATTATAGGGCATTTTTTAGGTACTGCAATAAGCAACAAAGAATGATGAAAATAAAATTTGTGTTAGGCAAAGCACAAACCAGGTTTTTACTAAAGTGTAACAAAGTCTCATAGAAGCCACTGAAAGGTTGTTTAAAATGTATAGTCTTGGTTAATGAAATTTACAGCTCTAAAGGACATGTATTTTAAAGGATTTCATGCGTTCATGTAGCTAGACATAGTCCATCATCAAATTTGAAGTATTACAATCTTTACTAGTTAACATTGTAGGCAGACTCGTGGGGTGTCTTTTCATGGGATTGTTGGTTTTCTGCTTCAGTAAGACATGCTGACCAGACCATAACATCAGATGAAGAAACATGTATTAGTATTGTTTTTATAGCTACTAAATCATACTTGCTCTCACTCCCATGTCAACTCTGATTTGCTCTTCCACAACCTGCTGCATTCACTTGTGATTTGCTATGAGCTTGGTTAACTATCAAAAGAAATCGAAAGTGATAACTTACTAGCACTAGATTGTCATTGTAAATATCAGTTGAAAGTGTGCTATTTTTAATTTTAAAAGGGTAAGTCGATAAAAACCAACTTCATATGCTACAGAATGTCCAGAAATATAGTCAAACCAAAAAATTTAGTCTCTGATGAAGATGAAAAAAAATATGATACCACTGTGGTTAGTGATCTTCTGATACAAACCATGCCTGCGCTTTTCAGGAACTAAGAGATCTGAACCTTTTTACTATTTTAGATTTAAACTTTGGAAGCATTAAATCTTATGGAACATATTCAAACACTGAAATTAACAGAATTCTGGTTTACCTTTTCCTTAATAAAGACATTAACATCTCTTTAAAACAAGTGTACCACTAGAACTTGTCAAGTCAGCTTCCTGTTAGGAAAAAAAACTGTTGGTAACATGGTACAGGGGCATGTTCTCAGTGTTACCTGTTTCATCTAGGTCCTGTGTGTGTCTTTTGTAATGTGTATAGTCATAAATGTCAAATTCCATTGGAAGTCATCTCCCAGATGGACCAGGCTTCAGAGGAGGACAGGTGGCTGAGGCAAGTCCCAGCCATGACTGCCAGTCTCGCTGAGATCCACACAGAGCTTTCTTCAGAGTCCTCAGCTTTGACATTATAGCCAAGGGCTGGGAATAAGTACCTCTGAAATTCATTGTGTTCTAGGAAAATAAGGCAGGTAGCTGTCCATCTTCCCATATCTGCCCTAAAGAACTAGCCATACAAAAATATTATATTATATTATATTATATTATATTATATTATATTATATTATATTATATTATGTTACGTTACGTTACAGTATAGTAAGTATAGATAATAATATATCATATATTACAGATCACATATCACATATCATATATCAAATATCAAATTTAGTATGTATAATATAAAACATATGATATACAATAATATATCATATATGACATATATGATATATAATATAATATATATGATATATAATGTATAATGTGTAATATGTAAAATGTAATACATAATTTTTTTTCAAAGCTTTTTATATAAATGCTATGTGTTTACATGTAAAAGCTGTATAACTATTCCCATCACAATTTTGTCTTACGTAGGAAGAATGAAGTTGTGAAAACAAGCAAGTAAGCACATGACTGAATGATTCCTTTCATGATGACCAGGCTGTTAATGTTTTCAGAGCCAAGTTGTACCTACAGTGAATGCAAATCTAAGCTGAAGAGGGCTGTGGAGAAGAGGAGAGGAGGTGAGGGGAGAGAGACACGGTCCCCACTGCTCCTACTGCCAGCTGCCCACATCAAGGAGTGGCAGAAACAGTTCTCATGGCTGCCCAGTACCCTTAGACAGACACGCACTGCCTTGGCATACAGTGAGAACATCCAGACTGCGAGACCTCCTTCAAGGGCCACAAGGCAATCTATGCAGGCTTCTGTGCTTTCATGTTTGGATGTTTCTGCTCTAGTTCATAAGGATGAAGGCAACGGGTTAAGCACATCCTTCCTGTAGCTGTTCTGAAGTGGAAGAAAATCCTTAGCCAAGGATTTGAAATGACAGTTTTATCCTACTCATAATCTAAGATCCTCAAAAAATTTGGAAAGGTATTTTTAAAGAAAAGATGAAAGAGAAACTAGGTCTGCAGACAAAAATTCAGAGGTAGACTGAAAGGGGCAAAAGAAACAAAGATTGGTATGAATATGGGGCTTCCATCCTCTGAAATATGTATTTGTGTCTCAGCTTATTTTAGTTGCTTTTACCATTACTAATGTAGATGTTCCTGTTATTCCTGGCAAAACCAGTGTTGTGGTTTAACCCCAGCCAGCAATTAAGCATCACGCAGCCACTCGTTCACTTACCCATCCCACAGCCCCAGTGGGATGAGGGAGAGAATCAGAAGAGTAAAGGTAAAAAAAACCTGTGGGTTGAGATAAAGACAGCTTAATAGGTAAAGCAAAAGCCACACACACAAGCAAAGCAAAATAAGGAATTAATTCACTACTTCTCCTCATCAGGCAGGTGTTCAGCCATCTCCAGGAAAGCTGGACTCCATCGCGCCTGTTGGTGACTTGGGAAGACAAAAGCCGTCACTCTGAATGTCACCTGCTTCCTCCTTCTTCCTCCAAAATATATATTGAGCATGATGTCACATAGTATGAAATATTCCTTTGGCCAGTTTGGGTCAGCTGTCCTGGTTGTGTCTCCTCCCAGCTTCTTGTGCACCTGGTACAGTGTGAGATGCTGAAAAGTTCTTGACTACTTAATAACAACTAAAACATCAGTGTGTTATCAACATTATTCTCATTCTAAATCCTAACCACAGCACTGTACCAGCTACTAGGAAGAAAATTATCTCTATCCCAGCTGAAACCAGGACAACCAGAAATATTACCTTTGTCTCAGCTTTGTCCTTACCATTAGGAGTTCTTGAGGGATGATTCTCTCTCTGAGCTCTCCATAGCATATAAATGGAAGGTCACTGCTGCTGAAGATGAATTATCTTTCATTAAAAAAGAAGTTACTTATATTTAATCCTTTCTTATCCGTGACATATTAGGATACATATATTAAATAGCTATATAAATAGGCTAGTTTACAAAGAGATTAAAGAAAGTACTGATGTATGCCCACTGCTGTTGGGAATGTTCCAAAAAAGACCCGTCATGTTATGTCATTCGCTCACGGCGTGTACCATCAGTTCAGCAGAGTTCCCGTGGCTGACAGGCCGGACGTTGCTGCAGCAAATATCAGGGTGTTTCTCAGAAAGGCTTCAGCAGTCTTCTGTATTGGATGCCATCACTACAAGGGTATTTGGAGGTTTCAGAGAGTGCCAGGAAAATCCATTTAGTAAGCATGGGCTGGAAAAAAATACCAAGGGACACAACACACTGCAGGTTTTCCCAAGGAGATACTAGCATGGGTTAGTCCAGAATGTGTCCCAAGAGCATTTTTGAAATAATGTAGAACTACAGCAAACTCGGTAGCTAGCCTGCCTGCAGGACAAATTCACAACTTTTCCAAAGCATGACCGTGAAAATAATAGCAATAATCAACCCCCCACACATATTAGAGAGTGTTCTGTTTTAGAGCCCATACTATTCCATTTCACCTAATTCACTAGGTAATGTCATATGTGGAAACAACAGGCAAGATGTGATAATCATTTAGTCCATGGAATTATGTATCTCACTTGAACCATACTCCTTGTGAACTCACCTATGCATCAGGTTGGATCCTGAATGGCTGCATAAGCAGTAAGGGAGTTAAGAATCAAACCCATTGTATTTTATACTTACTATAATTTTTGTTATTGTTATATAGAGCACAGCAGGTGCATCTGATGCTCGAAAAGCAGAGAAAGAACTACTCTGTTGAAACTGTCAGAAATTTCCTTACAGTTATTTTAAAAATTGTGTGGAATTAAAGCAAATAAAAAGCAGAAATTTCAGAAATTTGGCAGTACAGCCTCATGCTGAAGATGACTTTCCATTCTAGATCCTTTGAGTGCTTCTGGCATGGCCTGGAACTGAGCTGTTCATAGCTCTGCCTCTCTTCCTGCTAAACTGAGACCACAGTGTTTTAATCTAGATGGTGACATGTTTTATAGTAATAGTCTATCAGGATGTTAATTGCTTTTCTGAATTTAGACTCTCATCGAAGCTGTGCCATCATGCTCTAGAGAATGTATATCACATTGACTACTTAGGATCACGTCTAGGGTATTATTGTGACTAAAATGGATAGGAATGCCTACTCTGTTGCCTCTCTCTGAATGCAAAACAAATGACACCCACGAAGTATTGTTTAGTTTGTTGCTGTTTTTTAAAGGAATACATGCACATAAATAGATAACATCTAATACCCCTGGCCACTTAAGGTAATAATTTTTAGATATATGCTACGTTAGTAATATTGAAATTCAGTCTGGCTTTATTTCTATTTTCTGCACTCCTCAACCAAAGTTCCAATTCTTTATTGTTATTGAAAACAGATATAAACTCTGATGGAAAGTGATGAAGCTGTTTGTCTAGGGTAATTTAACATTCTGGAATTTTAGAAGGTTCAGTTTTTAAATAGCTATAACAGGTTAAATCCCTCTTAAAGTTATATACTTTTACATTTAAACTTCTACTAATGTTTAAATTTCAAATGATGAAACAAATTTAAGTTTTAGTAATTTAATAAAAATTATTAAAATATTATATTTCAAACAGTAATCTTCTAAATAAACTCTAAAACCATGAAGTTTGTTGTTCAGTTAAGTGGGACTACTGACAATTGCTTGGGTCACATATGCGTTATAATTTGGTAATTGCTGCAAAATTAGTTTGAAAAATTGTATTAAAGATGGTCCAGAAGCACAATGTATTGCTCATTCATGTGAACACAGGGATGATCACAACTTGAACTTATGACTTTGTTTATACCACTTATGACAGTGCTGAGTTAGGTTATGCTTTACGGTTGCCTGAGAATCACTCTCCCTCCGTTACTGAAATGGATTTTTTCTTACTGGCAAGCAGATGACACTGGCAGATATAGAATAGAGAGCAGGGAACAAGGGACAGATCAGTGTTATATAAAAAAAATCATCCATCTGAAAAAGGAATGAACCCAATTCTCAACAATATTCTCATCTGAATTACCTTCAAAGTACATAGTCTCTTGTGAAATTTCACTCTGACCATCTTAATTGGCAAACTCCAGTGCCAAGTGTGCTCCCAGGAGGTATGCTCATATTTGTTACATCAGGAGCAAGAACTGTCAGACAGAGGAGGGAATGTGGATGCTGAGGCTGACTGCACCATGAAGACTAGGAAAAAAAATCATTTAAATATATCTATGCATACATTTTTAGATTTAGTTTTGCTGCTGACTTATTCTAGAAAGAAATCATATGTCCATAGATCATATTACTTAGAGCTACTTTAAAGTTCTTTTTAATATTCAGACACTTACCAAATGATCATTTCATGCTCAGAATGTTTTAAATTGATTCTGCATTTGTTCAAATCAGGGTCTGTTTTCTTTTATTCCCTTGGATTTTGTCTTTCTTTTTGTGAAACTTTCATATATGTGCTGCAATAAGCTACTTCTTTGCAAAGTATGTCATGTATTCTGCACCCAATAGATGCCGGAGAGCTCAAGCTGAAGGACGCTATGCTTGGTGTAAACATTGCTGAAATCACTATGCCTTACTAGTAGCTGTCAGATTTGAGCTTGCTTGATGGCACTGAGCTTGGGCAGAGTGTGTTTACGAGGCTGTGCACAGAAGATATGCAAAACCTAATATGAGAAACTTAAGTAAGAATGCAGGCTTTACTTGATTTTCAGTTCTCTATTTGTGGGACTAGTACAGTAGTCACTATTACTGTCAGTACAGTACTATACAAGAATACAAGAAGGTAAGGATAATAAAAATAAGTTTTGCTTTCTTTTTTTTTTCTGAAGTCAAATATTAAAATAGAAGCAAGATTTTTTTTGTCCTGTTCTTACAGTCCATACTGTTATCTTCTTCACTGCTTCTGCCATCTGTGCCATGGTAAGCTTTAATAAGTTATGACTGCTGTGTTCTTTCCATGTAGCTGAACCTTGTAACAATAAAAAGCCCATTAAAATAAGTATCTGACTCACAATAAATTACAAATTATTATGTAGTCATCTTCACCCACTTTAATATATCAGGTTTTGTGTTTGCTTGCATTGTTATTGCTTGTCATACAGTTATAAATTCTTTTTTCCTGTTGGGCATACTTTTTTCCCTTTAATCTTTCAGGAAATTCAGGAAGGAAAAAAAAAATCAACATTAAAAGCAAACCGCTTTCTTCTATACTACAAAAAGAGCTAGCAAGAGATTCTGAGGCATTAAAAGCAAGAGGCAGGTATGTCAGGCAAGGAGAGAACAGGAAAAATGTTTTCTTAATGCATGTGAAACATTCTTAAAGGTGGATAGTCTCAACATAGTTTTCCTCTTAATGCCTGACCAACTACAGAATTTTTCTCAGCTGTACAGCCAGTAAATTAATGAATAATTACAGTTGCTAGGTTTTCATGAAAACCATTTACCTTTTCTTAAAAACAAATAAATTAAATGGAGGAAAGCACAATAAAGTAGTATGAGCAAAGGAGGAGGTCTCTGGGGAGATTCTAACCTTTAATCAAGGCTGTAAGAAACCCCTCCTGTTTGAGGCAGATTCTCATATATGCTTCTTGAGAGGCAACATATCCCACCTATGGGTTTCTCTGGATCCTCACCTCTTGCTGAAATCTTCACATATTTAAGTATCTCTTCTCAGGTATTAATGTCATAGTTTGTCCCATTCGGGCATTTGTTGTGTGGAATTACAATAAAGTCATGAGAGACTTCTGGAAATTCCGAAACAATCTGGTGTCAAGTCATCAAAGAAATTGTGTCTAGCTTTCTTAATCTCCAAATAGAAACAAATTAGGAAAAAAAAAAAAAAGACATTTTTCTTGTCTTACAGAGCTAAAATTTCTTGTTATTAATTCACTGATTGTTCTGAAAAACTTGTGAAAAAATAAGTCCTATGAAACAAAAAGTCATATGAAGCAATCAGTGACTAAAACAAAGCCCATTGCAAGAAAAATCCATCTACAATACAAAAGGAAGGCTAAATTCACTGAAAAAAAGAAATTATATATCCTGGAATCCAATGCCTTTGGCTGTCCCACATTGCTTGGGAAAAAGCTAATAGGTAATCTGCTGGGGAGGGTGAACCTGCAAACTTTAAGCAAATACGAAGGGAGAAGGTATATGAATTTAGACACCCTCTTCATAAAAAAAGCTCCTTACACGTAAGCTACAAAGTCATTTTTCCTTGCTTGCTTTGGACTACTGAATATTTAATTACTGTGTGTGAAGTGGAACAGCTTCAATAGAAGGGATTTATCCTACCTCAAAAATTCTTACCTGGTAATGCTTAAATCAGTCCCATTGCCCTAGGCAGGAACAGAGGAGGAAGAGAGTGAAACCTTCATGACCCTTGCACCAGTCTGAGTTTGAGAAGGAGTTTTCACAGACGCTCAGCTCAGGGCTGAACTTCTGCTGGGGACAAATAACCTGTGCTGGCCTGAAGGGAACTGTCTAACTCAGACAGAAAGGTACACTTTATTATATGTGTTTGTTCTCATTGTTTCATATCCTTTGGCATAGATGTTCATTACTCCGTGTGCTATTTTCTGTGATTCACCTTCTTAAACACGAGTTTTTTTTTCCTGCACAGTGCAAAGAACATAAACCCTTAGGAAGAGCTACGAATGTCGCTAGGTAACTGTGTGCTGTAAAGATGGGCAGTGCATCGTCAGTCTACAGTATGAAACTAACTTCTCCTGAGCAGTCTCAAATTCCTCTATAAGGACACGACATACTCCTGTGTTTTGACAGGTCAGTGGTCCTGGCATTGAAAGATCCAGTGATGGGCAGAGCGTGCTAAAAAAACTATACTTTTGTTTTTCCTTCTACATCCAACTTGAGGTAATAAAATCAATCTTTTCCAAACTCCTTCATTCTTTGTAGTAAATGTTCCAGAGGCTGAAGTATACCATCTTTGGAGGTGTTTAGAAGATACATACATGAGGTTCTTAGAGACGTGGTATAGTGCTAGCGTCAGGTTATGGTTGGACTTGCTGATCTTAAGGGTGTCTTCCAACCAAAATGATTCTATGATTTTATGATTATATACCCTTGTGTATAGTTTTGCAATCACCCCATTACCTTGGTGACAGTTGTGTAGTCACATTACCTTCATTTTATGTCAGCTGTGGCACGTAGGCAACCCAAGGACATCAGTAAATTGGATCATTGCCTCAGATTGGCTTAGACTGCAGTCATTGTTACTTTGGTTATTTCTGTGGAGAAGCCTCCACTTGTACCCAGCTGTAGCTGACTCTGCAGGAGTGATAACAGCAGAAATTATAAAATCTTACATTTGTTACCACATTTAACAGGTATTACTCTGGATTACTATCAAAAATGATCCCGCTTCATAGGAATAAAGAGGCATTTTTAATTTAGGCACTTTGCAGAGCCACGTCCCTGTTCTCCACCTCAGAATTTGATTTAAGTTGACAGAAGATAAGAAGATTTAAAATAATGCCTGACACTTCATCCATAATCCTCACTGTGGTGCCACCTTCTTGCCCTCCTTTAATTTAGTTTAGTACAGTGGCAGGTGGCAAGGACATGTTAGGTGCCTTCGCTTTAGATTTCCTGATGCTGTTAGACCGCTACAGTCATTTGCATGTCACTGGTGCACTTCATAACAAGAAGCATACTTATTCCTGTGTGGAAAGACAATAAACATAGCCACAAAGAATGAACAAATGAATTCTAAATGGTGGTCATGGGGTTAAGATAAATAGGAAATTAGATAACTGAAAGGTACTTCACTCGGGTGAAGCAAATCAAGATGAAGTTGAACAACTCGTGCACAGATTTTGCAAGGGAAGTATTGAAGAGTTTAAAGTACTTTAATGGGTGTTTCTTTGTCTGTGAATATTTGGGCAATATAAAACCTAGATGACTAGAGTAGGCACATTTTGAGCTTTCTAGAGAACAGCAATCATCTTTCAACGTAGTGCTGATTACATAGCCACTGAACCTCTGTAAATTGGCACTATTTTCCTTGGTGTATACACATAATTACAACTAGAAAAGAAACAGGAAAACTTCCAAACAAATGATCAGATGGTCTCATTGTAGATCACACTAATGAAATGTATCGGGTGTACCTGGCAAGGTTTTGGTTGCAGAGGGGCTGCAGGGGGGGCTTCTGTGAGAAGATTGATAAGCTGCCCCCATGTCCAACAGAGACAGATCCATCAGACTCTAAGACAGACCTGCCACTGGCCAAGGCTGAGCCCATCAGTGGTGGTGGTAGTGTCCCTGTTTAATAGCATATGTAAGGGGGGAAAAAACTGCTGCACAATAGCTGCTGGGAGAGAGGAGTGACACTATGTGAGACAAACAGCACTGCAGACACCAAGGCCCATGAAGAAGAAGGGGGAGGAGGTTCTCCAGGCACTGGAGAAGAGATTCCCCCGCAATCCAAGGTGAAGACCGTAGTGAAGCAGGTTGTCCTGCTGCAGCAGGGGAGACCCCACACTGGAGCAGAGGAATAATGTAAGGAGGAAGAAGCAGCAGAAATGAAGCATTATAGACCGACCACAACCCCCGTTCCCTGTCTCCCTGGGCTGCTCATGGAGAGCAGGTATCAAAGTTGGGAATGAAATTGAGCCTGAGAAGAAAGGAGAGGTGGACGGAGGTGTTTTTAGAATTGTTCTCATTTCTCATTATCCTACTCTGATTTTGAATTTCAAGAAATTCAATTAGTTTCCCCAAGCTGAATCTGTTTGGCCCATAATGGTAATTGCTAAATGATCTCCCTGTCCTTACATCGACCAATGAGCCTTTCAGCATATTTTCTCTCTTTGTAAATGCAGTGAAAATTGGAAGAAAATATTTTCAGTCGTCTGTCCTCAAAACTTGTCCTGAGTTCCTGTGCACATTCCTGTGTGATCTGCTCTAGGCGAACCTGCTTTAGCAGGTTGGTTGGATTATATGATCTCCAGAGGTCCCTTCCAATGCCAACCATCCTGTGATTCTGTGATTCTGTTACTAGTACTGGCAACAGTTTCATGAAATAGCATCTCAATGGTTCCACTACAGAGGAATGCCTCAGTGGAAAACAAAACAAAACAAAGTGATAGTTTTATTTTTTGGAAATTCTTTGTGTGTTAATCCAGATCAGGAACTTTCTCAAGATACTCAAAATTCCTTTCAAAAGTATAAAATATTGTGACCAGAAAAACATGCTATTTTTATGTAATAGGAAGCAGGGAGGCCTAAAGCATGACTTGGAAAAGCTTGTTGGATAGAAGAGAACAAACCAAACCAAACAAACAAACAAAAGGAAAAAAAAAAAGAAAAAAAAATGAAAATAAACAAACAAACAAAAAAAACAAAACACCCCCCTCCCCCCGAAAATATTGACTGCTGTTTCAAATACAAACTGTAAGATTTACTGACATGCACCAGCTCTTTCTCTCATTTTCTCATATTATACTACTAATAATATATCTTTTCTTCAACCTGTGAATTAGTTGAGTCTCCTTTTTACATGGGACATAATAAATCTCATTAATTACTTTCTGCTTTTTTTGCTTGTAGTTGGCTGCTCTTTCAAAAAAGCATGTTTCCAGATATTACTTTTGTTGTTGTTTTGTGCTTTCAGCTAATCCCCAACCTGTCATGGTCTGATATTTCACATAAGAAGATGCTGCAGATTTTGAGAAGTATATGTGCTGATTCATGTCCCAAGTTCAGCTTTCTGTGAAAAAAGCTGAACATTATAGTTAAATTAGGTCAGTAGTTGGACTGAAAACGTGGAAGAAACTACTGAACACACCTTTCTTATTTCTTTCATCTTGATTAATCTACTGGTATAGAAACGAGGAGAAAATAATAATCACAGTTCAGAACACCATTTATAGAAAGTTTCATGTGTATGTAGTAAGTGATATTTTTCCTTTCTCCACTGGTAAATTAAAAAAAAACAACCACAAACAAAACAAACAAAAAAACCCCCACAGCCTATCAATGATATACCATTGACCTGAAAAGCAGCTAATTTTTACCTACTTTTCAATATAATATAACATAACATTAATTATTCCCATCAAGCCAAATATGTTGAAAATTTATTATGATATGACTTCAGCTCCTGTGAACAGCGAACTATTCTCTAGGCTGTTCTAAATTCCTTGCTACCTGTTTGGGGACAGAATATACTACGGCCTCTGTATTTGACCCTATGTACACAAGTAGGTTGACTGCCTAAGAACTCATCTGAAATCTACTTGATGGCAAGCTAGATGATGCTTAGTAAAATTGAAGTTGTACAAAGTCTGCAGTCTCAAGTGGTCTGTAGTCTCAAGTATTCAAAGCTGTAAATTAAACCTCTCTCATCAAATTCACAAGACATTTACTACTAAATAGGGAAATATTTCGGGTCTCTAAAACTTCGGTATGTTGCTACTTACTGTTTTTTTCCAGATTTTTTTTGAAATCATGAAGATTGGGCAACTTTTTTCTAAGAAGGATGGTAAAATTATCCCCAAATATTACTTTCTGAGTATATAAGCTTTACGATACACTCATTACAAGACTGTGAGAATTAACAACTTTCTGCCCTTGTTTGCAATGAATATGATGGAAGAGTTGGGGAACACAGTGACTCATCTACACGAGTTAATTAAACATTGCCTGTGGTGCTCTATTATCTCACTCTCACATTGTTAAAAGGCTCTCTGGCATGATTTTGTTCTGGGCCACCAAGGGCTCTCCTAGTCAGTGCCTGAGCAAATCTGCGTGACCATTCCTAATAGAGAATTTGGATAAGGCAACTCTTTTGGTTGCCAGATGGGTTTAATATTATCGATGCACCAGAAGGCCCCAGGGCCAAGTAATGGGCCCAGTCACTCTTTAGTTTGCTAGTTTCAAGGTGATCAATGTGAGGAAGACTTGCGAAAACATAAATGGAAAAAATATAGGGAAGAGCAGCAGACTTACTGGGAAAACCCTTTCCTCAAAAAGAATAAACAAAAACCTCACTAAGGAATGGAAAAGAGAGATAGATACTTGTAAATAAACTTAGAGGTCTGTATGGTTGGGTAAAATGAACACTGGTAAAAGTCATGCTGATGCAAATGAACTTATACAGTAAAAATAGTCATATAAATAAACAAGAACAAGAACAAGAAAAGACACCCCACCTTCACCCCTCACCTCCTCTACATGGTAGGATGGAGCAAAGACTCAAGGCAGTGTTGGCATGAATTCAAATCTAAATCAAAGCTTTGCCTTTTTTCTGGTGGGATTGATGAAGCTGACCAGTCAACTATCCCAAAAAATAAAGGGAAAGACAGTAGGAAAATGGAATTACTAAGTCCAAGACTAAAGTAAAACTCAATTTGGAGATATCCATCCCAGAGGTCTAAAAAAACCCTGCACATTAAATCTAGGTCAAATAGTGAAAATTGTTAATACATTTATGAAGTTGATAACTATATCTCTTGGCTAAAGAATTGGAATTGCAGTACCTCAATCTAAGAAATTGAGAGAAAGTGACAAATGAGTACAAACTCCTTCATCTGACTTCAGCAGTATGCAGGATTTTTGAATATTTTAGAAGAGAACACTTATGGAGGCAAATCAAAAGGAAGTTGAATAGTACAGGTATATTTGCGTGTTGTGCAACGTCATCCAGGTAAGGCCTCTGACTTTCAAGAACATGGAAAAAAAATAGATCAAATCAATCCAGATTTCAGTAATACATTTAATATGATGGTGCATAGAAAATTATTAGTCAACAAAGATAAATTGATAAATGAATGGATAAAGGAGATGATGCTGTATTATTTTGAAAAGAAAATCTTTCAGGCTGGAGAGGCTGGTAATGGAGCTTTTCTTAGATCAGTCTTGTGGACAGTCTTATCTTCAGTGCCTTTGCTCTTAGATGTGTTACGGAAAAGTTCTGATTCAAAACTTTGGGATGCGCTGTCAATAAATAAGTCCAAGAATAATATGCACAAATATTAGAAAATCTTAGGATTTAACTAATGGCTGGAAATCGATGAGGGACTTTAGCAAGTGCCTCCAAAAAAAACCAACCAAAAATAAGCCCCAAATCCTTTCATACAGAGTTCATAGTTCATGAGGCATCATCATGAGGCATCATCATGAGGCAATTTAGAGTCATTGTTCTAGACATGTGTAAAAACAAGATTATTGTAGGTAGGAAAAATACGTTCAAAATAGAGATAGATATATCAGTGACATTTTACAAAGCCTTGGTGGAAGATTTCTTGCAGATCATTAACAGAATACTGCAGACTGAACATTATCAATAAAGTTGTTTTCAAACCAGAACCATCACCGTGAAACTTTAATTATGCTGAAGAAGAAGATGATTATGGGAAGACTAGACTAGCTTGTCTCATCTTAATCAGAAAAAAGGTTGGGAAGGACATGGATGATACCTAATGCTCTGTTAATTTTTGTGTAAAGACAGAGGGAATTATTTGAGCATAGAAAAAACATTGGCACAGAAACAATATATTTAGGATAGATATTTAATGACTCCTGAACAGTAGGAAGTTATGGTCTGGAACACTATATCTAAGAAAGAAATAAGAATAAAAATTATTTGGGTTTAAGCTTAAGAGAAGTACCACATTGGGTACTTATAGTAAGGAAAGGACTTGACAGCCAGCAATGTTTATCCTAGTGCAATATTTACAGCACTGTACTTTATTTCTACTCAGTGGCACCTTCTAAGAACTGCCTGAAGCAGGCACCAAGCTTTTTTGGCTTGTCTGAGCTTCCTCTGTGGTGTGTCCTTTTCGTAAATAATAGAGGAGATTTATACTTCTACACCACAGCTTCACAGCTTTTTTTTCTACAATGGCCACATCCTACAAGGTATTTTAATACAACCAGGATCTCAAGAGAGAAAATGTTTTCCCAGAAGTAATTTCCCAACTGAAGGAAGGGTGGGAAAATTACTTTACACCCACTGTAAATTCATCCATAGTTCTGGGAAGAGGGCGAAGCTGTCTCCCTCCTACAGTTAAGTCACCTACAAATAGGAGTTAGGTAGGAGGAACACCAAGTTCTTTTCTTCTGTTTCTGAGTGGATTTTTTAAACTCAAGATTAATATAAGGATGAACAGTTGCCTAAATTCCTGATCTGTGAGTATAGCCTCTCTAGGAACAGAGCTATCTCTTTCTACATTGAAATAAAATCTCAGTAACATCGTCACTTGAGCTCCAGATTCTGCTGGTGTATAAAGTATATTAGATGGCAAATCTTTAAAAAGTATCTACTAAAAGTTATTTCAGCTTCAGATCACAATATTTTCTGTAAAGTGGTTCACGTAAATTTGAAGGCTAGACCTCAGTTCTCAGCCCCACATGACAAGGTCTGAAAGGAACCTCCAGCAACTGCCATTATTTAGCAAGAAAACAGAAATCAAGGATGCAATATCCTTCTGGTTTTTAATTATGATGGCTTTTGTCACTTTTGAATCAAATCCTTGATGGTATTTAAATATTTGTTTAAAAGAATTTCCACTTCTCCCATTTTTAATTGAAAGTTATAAAATGCATTATTTACCCAAGAGACCACATCAGAGCCATTCCATCCTATTTACAACAAAGAGATCCTGTAGTAAGTCCTTGAAATGCCTTCTAATCTAGTATATAAATATTTATTTAATAAGTTTAGAAATGCTAATTATTTACCAGAGAGACTAAGGCAACTTCTACAAAGTTACTATGGATGAAAGTATAGTTTTTGAGGGTCTTTTGAAAGTATCATGTACTTAATGGCTTGAAACAGTTCCTTTACAATAATCTCAAATCTTTGTTGCAAATTTATATTTAGGTTGCTATATTAAATTGTATTTCTTTTAGATATAATCTAAGAAGATTTTTTTCCAGGCATCTATTGCTTACATTAACTGCTAATGGCCTATCTACTTAGAAGTGTATGTTCTGTGATTTCAGTCATTAGAAGAAATGCTGCTCTTCACTGTTACTTACAGTTTCAATCTAGTCTCTGTTTTCATACCACCACATCCCTACTCTTGTATACTCAAACAAATATATGCTCCTTAACCTTACAACCAACTTTCCATAATGAGAATGTCCTATCAGATGTATTAAAACAAGCAAGATATCAAAAGCAATAATTATCTTCCCAGAAGACAGCAAAATAATGTAATGTATTGATAGTACATGAAATACTATGGTCAAGTAGATCATATTATTAGTAGTTACATCCAGACGAGTTTCGGAAGTTAACTTGGAGGAAGTCACCTCTTGCAGTAGGGAATGTGGAGGTGGCTGAGGAGTTCAAACACTGTGGTTCAGCATTGTCCATCTATCTCATCTGTCTGAGCCAGAAACTGGGACCAAGCAATACCTGCTGGAGGCAACAAGGAATTTATCATTTGGGATGAGATGTGAACCAGTGTAGGTTGTATAGTTCTCTTTCTTGCATCCTCGCTCATGGTATATTCTACCTTTCGTGCTTTTGTATTCTCTCCATTCCCTCCAGTACGTGTGGTGCTACTATGGGGTGCAGGATGATGCTCACTGGAGAACAAAAAGCTTGTGGTTGTTGTTGGCAGCATATCCAGTGCTGCTGACAGAGAAGCCACAGTCTATTCCCACATCAAATATTTGGGCTATGTTGCTTCTGACAGCTGTCTTTACCATAGCCAATACTAAATCCGATGACAATCAACACCTAATTTCTCAAGACAGAAATTATAGTATCATATAAAGTAATCAAAAAGGGCACAGGCTTCGTCCTACCTTTACCTTGCTCAGTGCATATTCCTCTGAAATGTAAGTATGGAGAACATACTAAATTTGTGAAGTTTCATCAGCGTTCATAGCCTAAAGGAATAGCTATTTGATTTTTTTGACATCCATATTGATTTAAAAGAATGAACCAATTCTGCATGTAAGTGGGAAGTAAACCACTTTAAAGGTGTTTGACTAATTTTCTAGAGCCTATTTTTTAATTGCTGCACAAAAAAGTTAGACTTCACTTCTATGTTACTGTTTTATCTCCTCTGTCTGGATGTTAGCATTCTTCTCAATACTGTAGTTCCTGTTCTGCTGAAAAATAAGCTTACTGTTCATTTTACTTTTGACATTTTCTTTCACTGAGCTTTGAAACTAACCTGTGTAATCCGTGAGTCTACTGCAGGTGAGGATGTGTTTCCTGGGCTTTTGGGGGAAATTTTTAAAACTTAAACTGCAATTACAGATCTACCTTACATTGCAATGTCTCTTTTTCTTATTTTCAACATCACTTTTGTAGTATATGACTATCAGGGTGTCTTTTATGACTCTTAGTGGGCTGTTTAACAGAAGACCTTGTAAATAGTCCTTCAGTTGAAATAAAACAGCTCTCTACTTACAAACAACAGCTTTATTTGCACTTCAGTGCCAACCACAAATACCTGAGCATTTAATTTTCAGTTATGTATGTATTATGCCAATGACAATCTGATCTCCCTGATGCAGTAGTTAACATGCAGGCTCACAAGCGTGTGAATAGTTGCATTTCACAGCTCTGTTCAAGAACAGATGGTTTAATACAGATTCCACAGTGACTTCCTAAGAAGGCAAACCCAGTACTTAAGAGTTGCATATTTTTTCAGTAATTACCAAATTCATTATCCATGGAAAATAAAGTAAATATGAAAGAACAAATTAAAAAAGCATGTTGGGAAAAATACAAAGGGGAAATAAACACTCATAAAGCAGAGGGAAAATTTATAATCTAATAAATGAATTAAATTTATTATAATACTAATTTGGTGATCCAAAGGACCCTCAAAAGCTGCAATAGTTTCCTAGATTCAGGAACTTTGTTTCTAGTATTTGAGCTACAGTATGGTGAATGGGATTGCCATCTGAGGATGAGAGCTCATAGCAGAAGAAAAGAACACAGGAAAGATTCTGTGGTTTTGTCAGGAAACAGTCATCAGGAAATGGAGAGTTCTGGATAACCACTCTACGTGGTGCAGATCAGGAGTGTCCAAGAAAGTTTTCCAGATATACTCCAAGTATTTTGATCAGTACTGGAGCTTGTTGGTGATTTTTCTCTGTCTTTCTTTGTGTCTGCCTCTGTCTTTCTCTTTATTTATTTTTTGGAGTCAGTACTCTAGTGCTCTTCCAAGTAATCTTGTTTACTTACTTTTTATTGTGGTTGTCTCTCTTCAACCATGCAGCCATATTCCCAGTCTGTTTACATGTGCATGATTTTGGGAAGGAATACCAGCAATTAATGAAATTTCTGCATTTGTGCTTGTCTCAGTCATGAGTCTAAGAATTGCAAGGAATGCAAAGTAATGCAGTAAAGAATGGAGCATTGTGTTATTGATTTTTTATTAATATCTGTTTAATAGCGATATTTTAAAATGTAACTAAATATACATAAATATTATTTAATTTACAGTGGATGCCATGTTTCTGTGCACTTGACATGCTGGTAGTTGAATAATCATAACTCTTATGGTGTCTAATAGAATGCTAAATGCATTTTCTGCCACCATACCAGGCCAATAAATTGTGTTGATACTGGTGAAGTCATGAACATTTAATCAGAGGATCTTACTGATATTTTGTATAGCAAAGATAAAAATCTCAACAGAAGTAGATACAGCAGACAGCTTCAAACTTCAGAAAGGTGACTGCAGAAACAACATTTTATAATATAGGTTACCTTGACTGCAGGTTCCAGACCAAAGGTGCAAAAAACCGTGGTTAGACTAAAAAAGTATTTGTGTGAGTTGCTGCAGGTAAAAAGATCTGGTTATTATGCCTTGAAAGTCTTGTGATACTTATGAGTTATAAAGACACAGAGTGGTCTATGGCCTGGGCCCCTGGAACAAAAAGGGCATTAGCTCTTTTCTCAACTTAACCTCTTGCTACACATTATGATCAGCCTTTGTAAGAGCTGCTGTGCCCTGGTGCCTATCTCTTATTTCAAGGCTCCAAATTCTTGTGTCACAGAGGTTCAAATTTGGAGTAATTCTCCTGGAATCTGAGGGAAAACACAACTTTACTATAAAAATAATGAGAGAGTGGAAACAAGTGAAGTGTTTCTTGCATCTTTTAAAGAGTTGAGACAAGGGTCTTGACAGAAAAGCCAAAAAGAAGGTGATTCCAGTTCATGTGACTGGTCCAAAAAAGGTATAAACCTGTTGCTTTAGGTAACGACACTCCTGATTTATGTCACTGCAGTTGGAAGAGAACCACAGAGCTTACAGTCCATTCAGAAAACCAAGGATGGACTTTGTTCTGATGCAGAGATGATATAACATTCAACAAACTTTTAAATAGAAAAGCATTCATCCACATTTTCATAAAGACTTCTTGGACATTTTCTTATTAGCTTTCATTTGTACAATGACAACATTGCTGTGACTTGAGCTACTTCTGTTCCACTGCAGTTCCTGTATCAGTCAGGATTTTCCACTCTGTTCACAGACACCACACACACACGCTGCTAAAAAAAATTATTCAGTTCATGGTACTCTGTTCCCCTGTCACTCTGTGGTTCCAGCGGAGCTAAACAGTCATAATACTGGGGCAACGAAGTAGTAAATCAAACACGTGTGCACACACACATGCACACAAAATCTTTCCCTCAGAGAGTTATGAGGCTGCACTAGTTGCTTTATTATGAGCAAATCCATGACCCTTCACGTTTTTAAGAAAAAAATAATATGCATAGAACATATACATCCTTAAGAAATACCCTTAAGAAATTAAACAGCAGAACAAGAGGAAAAAACAAGAAATAGCATATTAATGGAGGGATATTTACTCTTAAAAGTATTCATAAGCAAAGGGTCAGGTTCTCAGCTGGTGTAAGCTGGAGCAGCTCCATTGCCTCCAGTGGAGCTGTGCCAGTTTATCCCATGCATATGCTCTGGCCCAGTATGTTCTGCAAGTCAAATCACTGAACTGGAATCTTCAAAGCCTTCCCTATCATGCTGTTAATTTTGTATTGCTATTAGCATGAATTTCTTGTAAAAAAAAGTTTGCATACGCAAATTATTCACATTGCTTTATTTTTTCTTTGTGAGTTCACAAAAAAGTATTTCAAGTTGTCATAACCTTGCATTTAGCCATTGAAAGAGTAATCTTGAAAGGTGAACATTTTTTTTACAAACTAGACACGTACCCTGTTTATTTTTCTCTAAAATTTGCACACCATAAAGCAAGTAGGGTTTTTTGTTTTGTTTTAAAACCTTCTTCAGATATTATCATACAAAAATATTCATATGCAGGTAATAAAGTTTTTTTTAAACATTCAACTTTTTTAAACCTAAAGCAAATCACACCAAACGATTTTTTGTTTGCTTGGTTGGGTTTTTTTTTTGTGATTTTTTAATCTAGACAAAGTACAACTTGTGCTTTAACAAACCTATGGCATCATGTGCTCTTTACAAGGATTCTAGTGAATATGCTCATGTGCCATTATTCATTAAATAATGCAAAACTTGCCTACTTCTGTGGATTTTATTTCCTTAAATACTCTTTTTTTTTTTCTCTCTCTCTCTGTGTTATTTGTGTTTGTATATAAGTGTGGAAAAGTTAAGGCAAGTGCAAAAAAAGTTACAAAAATCAATATTTATATTGCTAACATGTGCAGCATTCATATTTAGTCAGTGATGTTTTTTCTCCTGTAAGAATAAAAATTAATGAAAATACAAAAATGTTTAATATCTTTTAGTTGTTACAATAAATTGTTCAGTTTTATATATCAGGCTTGGTGAATTTTCCAAACAGGAATAATATAAAACATGTTCTTTTTAAAGTAACATACACTGAAACTAGGTAACATTTTGACCATGACTGTCTTGCTTCTCAGCAATGTGTACAGTATTACTATAAAAATGCAGTTGCTTTTAGCTATGATCTAATTTTTTAAAAAATAAATATAAATTAATCTCTTTAGGTAAAATATTTAATATACAGTAGGCATAAATATAGGTTGATGTATCTACTTAACTTCAGTGCTTCTATTTTGTCTTCAGTGATTTTGCACAGAGTGTAAAAAGAGGCATATTTTCCAGTTTTTAGTCATATCTATAGCCTCAAAGAAAGCCTCAATAAGAATACATATGTTAATCCATGGTTTATACGGCAATAGTAGTGAACATTTGGAAAAGGCAATGCTGCTGAATCTTCAACTAAATCACAGAATAACCAGAAATCCATGTTTGCAAATTCTGGGCCTGATTCTGCTCTTTTTTTGCACCAGTCATACATGGCATTAATTCTGCTGACTTGAGTAGACTTATTTTTTAATTTTACTAACCATTAAGCAAATTAAGAAGGATGATCCCAAAGCCTAGCATGGCACTTGTTCGTACCATCAATTCAAAATGTTTTTCAGTTGGTAAGTATACATTTATATCTTCAAATGTGGATGTATTTAATAGAAGCTACAGGGCATTTCATCTCTGGTTATTCCCAGAATCTCACAAGGCCAACCAGGAGCTTTTGTAATAAAGTGCTTTACCGAGATGCCTATCCAGCTATTAACTTTGAATAACACACTCCCAAGAAGGGACAGTCACTGCTTGAGTTGCGCACTCTGCTTATAGACAGCCAGCTCCTCCTGAGCTGAGTAAAGTCATGGAAAAAAAATAAAGAAACTAAATCCCCTAGGCAAATTGTGGCTGGTAAAAAGATGATGCAGTTGACATTGGAATTAAACAATTCTCTGCAGACCTTTATTTCTTTATTGGTGTTCGCAGCTTTTTTGTAAAAGTGAAGGCAGTGAAATATTTCTTCTACTATTGCAACGAGGCACATGCTCTTTCTTGTAAAGGTCTTTTTGGTCACTTTATTTCCTTGTCTTCTGAAGAAAGTGCAGTTATGTATTATGTGTTAATAAAAATATTTACCTACTAAATGGCGCATACGTTTAAGTTTATATATTATGAATAGTCACGGACACTAGTAACTGCACAGACCTAATAATGTCATTTACCTGCAAAATTCATATGCGACTCAAAATTGTGAGCGACAGCAGTGGATTTTAGGTGTAATGTGGGGAAGGTCATTAAATTCTATTTTACGGTAAGCTAAAATGAGTATTTTGTCTTTTGTATCCTCAGCTCACTAAATGTGTTGGCTCTTTCACCACTTGCCCAGCATCGGGCAGCTGTGTACTTTGACTTCATTAGCTGCTGAATAAGGATAAAATAAAAATGATTAATGAATCTGCAAACTTTTATGATGAAATCAAGATGTTATATTAAACTCTTTCTGAGCTTGCTCACTAATACATTTTTTAAAAAAACATAGATCACCTCTTTACAGAACATTTAGAATAAGTTATAGCTGGTGACTCACTCAGACAGAAGGACAGGAGAAGGAACAAGGAAAAGGGGGAGATTCGTGTGTTTGAGTCAGTTACTCGAAACAATGATGATATTATACATTTCTAATGATTCAACCTGACTTTTAAATATCTGACTTCATTTTATTTTTTGAGTCTTGGGTGAACCTTAGCAAGACAACAGATGGCAATCAGAAGGCCAGGCCAAAATGAGAAGGAAACCTCAGATTTCTCACAGAAACCTGATCTCTCAGTAAGTATGTAGCATCAGACTCACTGTGCCTGAGACGTCATGTATTATGGCACCTGAAAGCACCATTTTCCCTTTCTAAATCTCTATGTTGCAGTGCCTATGTAACGGAGAACTGACTGAAGTGGGAGCTGAAGGAAATCCAGTAGCTCTTCAAACACATGCAATATACACAGGTTGGAAATTTAGTCCTGATATCTCTTCCTTTCTGTTTTTCAGAATCTTGAAAAAAGTATGGCAGGTAAGGTGCCCAAGATGACTGAACAGGGAATTTTTCTTCAAAATTCCATAAAGAACAATTTTGCAAGTGTAATTTAAAGCAGATAGTGTCCTTGCTGCTGTTTCTTACTCTTCAAATATCTAAGAGTAAAAAAAAAATTGTAGGAATGCTATTTGCTGTATGGCACTGAGAGCTATTCAGAGTCTCTTTTGTTCAGGAGAGGGAAAAGGTAAGTGGAGAAAACAGGAGATGAACCATACTGACCCTAATTACTGTTTACAATGATAGGAACTCTGACAGATATTCATATGACTCAGGTGGACCCTGTCATCTAGAAAAAGCATTTCCTACCTCTAACAATGTTATATAAATGGCTTCACATAGCACCCAGGAGGTGCTATGTGAAGTACCTGGTAAATTCAGGTATCTAAAGTCCTATAGGAAAAGGATGTCTGTAATTTTGTGTGGCAGCAGGACTGAGTGCTAGTATTGTACCACCTACCTGGTCCTGACATGACCAGGAAGCATCTTCCTTATGCCTCTCCCACCCCATGTCACCTCTAGCTATGTATCTGTGTCACACTGCCACCTACCAATGGCCTTGTTACAAGTTCGTCTTTTTGCAGCACATGGAAAATGTAGTCCTGTGAACAAACCCAGGTTTTTGGGACTTTCTTGGATTTTTATGAGTGCTATTTATTTTTTTATACTGTTCTATGATTAAAGGATTACAAGTTAAAGTACCTATGCATAAGCATTACAAATGTATAAAGTGCTTTTTGAGATGTGACTAAGATTTGAGAGTGCTTATTGCAACAATTTTTCCCCAGGTATCTGCACATTTTGCAAAGATTCACGTGTTTTGCTGAGGTAGGCATAAGTCGGTGATCTTGGAGAAGGAGCCTGATGTCACTAAAGTATTTTGCTAAGACAGATGGAGAGACAACTGTACTGCTGTTTCCCCTCTGCTTTGTATTTACATAGTTGTTCCATTTGAAGTTACCTGGGTTTTAAGAAGACAAATGTACAATGTTCTAATGTGATGCTGTAGGTACACGCATAGTACTAATTGTTTAAATTTTCTACTGAAGTGTCCCTAAGAATTTAATTAGGGCTGTAGTGAGCTGTTTACCAGAGAATATTAACTCTGGCAAACAATTTCTTCAAAATTCATTGCCACTTGTGTTTTAAGTTTACGTTAAAAAAAGGAAATTAAAAAAAAAAAAAAAAAACCAACAAACTATATATATATATATATATATATCTCCCTGTGATTTACCTGTCATACAAAGAATGAAAATCTAAAATGGTCTCTCACATAATTTCCTATGAAACAGCACGAGAAAACAACTTTCCCTGGAAAGAATGAAGCCCTCAAAAAACAGGTTTCAATTGGGTTTACTAGTTGCATTTTTATTTTGCTTCTCTTCATTTATTTTTGGTTTTGTGTGTGTGTGTGTGTGCAGGCCCTGCAGTTTAATGGCACATGCATAAGTGAAGATATTTTGAGCCCATGACTGACCTTTTTAAGACTAGCTTTTTAATTCATAGAAGGTTCAGTATCTGGAAGCTGCTTCACATGAGCGCCCAATGGGGATGTGAAAAATAGTGTGTGAACCCAGAACAACAACAACAAAAAATATATATATAGATATATATATATATTTTTTTACAAGCTAAAGCTTTGCTCCTCTAAGTGTCTTCTCAGGAGAAAAGACATCTACTCACCCTCAACATCTCTGCAAGGAGTTTTCACATGTACCCCAACCTGAGGGCTCACAGCAAGCTTTGTGTGCTTGTACTTTTAACACAGCCTGTAAGGGAGGTGAAGGGAGGAGAGGGAGAGGGAGAGGGAGAGGGAGAGGGAGAGGGAGAGGAGAGGATGAAAGCTGCTGTGAGGGAGCTCAGATGTGGTGCTAGCTGATCAAGATGGTAATTCCCTGTAACTGTCATTTAGTGGACTGCACACTAACCCATTAAGCTAACCTGTTTCAGTGCTCAGTGCTGGCTTTTACTTCACATACTGAACAAATGGGAAACACTGTCAGCTGTTTCTGCTCTTCCAGCTGCTTCGCAGTAGGGGAACTGTGCTCATGTTTTCTGTCACTAATATCAAGGCTTACTTCTCACCTCCTCTGTGTGTTGCCTATAGCAGGTAGAAGAGCGGTGATGCACTGAGCCTATAGCTCCTTCTGCACCCACCTGACACAGGAGTAACTAAACACAATGGCCAAAGGGCCCTGTGCTCTCCCTCTCCCTGTGCGGGTACACACAGTCTCCCCACTGTAGAGCTTCTCAGCCACAGGCATGTTGCACAGCCCGTCACTCCGGCTTGCCCTTCTTCATCCATCACCAAAAGTGTTTGAGAGTATGGGCTTGGTAGTTATTAATTTTTCCTGGATGACTTTGTATTTTTGAGGGGGACAGGGAGAGCGCTAATATTCAATAAAAAGCATATCCAGCTTATTTTTTGAGTAATTTGTGTGTCCCTTCTGTCATGCCTTGATGGTTAAGAGAGGGGTCTTCATAAGAAAATATCAAGAATATCTCCATCAAATTCTTAGCTCTTGAATTTTGCTTCAAATTCTTTTCCTAACAATATTGACCCAGCAATGAGATGTTTGTACTTTCTGTAAGCTCAGTGCCAGATAAAGATTATCTAATTCATTTAATATTTAGGTCCTAGAGAATCATATTACTCTCAATGCACCAAAATAAAAATATTTTAATTGACTATTGAATGTTTCTGAAATTACATTATCTAGGATATTGGCTATTTAACTTAAGAATGCTGATAAGCTTTTGGAATGAGGCTGGTTGTAATAACAAACAGAATACTTTCCTTCAACAACCCTCAATCCAAATGAACTCAATTTTTAGTAATCTGAGCAGCTTCAGAATTTATACATTTTCCAAATAAGGTATCAGGCCTGCCTGTGTAATTTCTGTTCTGACTACTTCATGACTCTGTGGACTCTTGACCTCCCACCTGCAGAGCTTATTAGTCCAGGGAAAAGGTCAGACTTTGTCTTGAACAGAATTCTAACAATCAAAAAGCATAGGAAAACTCTTAATAGCTGAAACAATTCTATTAGTTTAACTCCCCAGGGCAACAACTCCAGGTTCTGGAACTCTGACCCAAGTCCAGCTGGAGAAACGTGATGCTGTCAACATGTCTTATTGGAGGATATAGCCAGAGTTGATGGGAAATAGCCTACCAAAATTACATCACAAATGACAGCTCAGTATGTGTATTAAATTTAGTGTACCTCGAATGAAAGGCATAATGGTGTTCTCCAACCTCCAGCCAGTGGGACATTTAGGAGGTGAAGAGCTGCGATGATAAAGAAAAAATGCCAGGGAACTTGCAGTATTCATTATATAAGGAGACTCATCGTTGTGAAATTGATTATATTTTTCTTGATGCCAGCCACATTAATCTCTTACTTAGCTGAGAAATGTGTTTTAAAAAGCATTTTAATAACAGCAGATCAGATAAGGGTGAGTGTGAAGGAATATAGTTACTCTAGATAATAAACTAAGCCTGTTACAGAGATTTAGTGCTGACAGATTTCTGCCATCCTCTGTATCACAACAATAGAAGATGCACCAAAACTTCTCTTTGCTAGACTACCAACAAATACAAAACCATTTGGAAGTGCATTAGACATACAGGGACATATTTGTGCTGCTGATCTGTCTGGATGCATCCAGGGAAAAAACAGTTACTTCATGTAGATCAGCCAGAGTACAGAGCTTTGCATGACGAAAAAATCCACAGTACAGTTAAAAAAAGCAAGTTTTTTGACCTTTCTTCTCCATTAGTCTTTATCTTATTTTTGAGGTTAGTTTACTGCTGGGTTTTTGTTTGTTTGGTTATTGTTTTGTTTTGTTTTGTTTGTCTTCTTTGGATTTTAGTTAAATTCTGCTTAGGCTTGCTAGCTTGACATTTTCTTTTTTTTTTTCAATTTAAGAATGAAGGAAGCCTGTTTACCAGGCCAGTTTTCCCCAAATCTCACTGCTTTATCTATAATTTAAATGTGTCATTAATGCACAATTTCCAAGTAAAACTTTGTGAATTTTAATCAGGCGGGTATAACAAGCTTTCCAATTATTTTGAAGCTGATTATCACCCATTATATAACATACACATGGCTTTCACAGCTGTCCAGTAACAGAAAAATCGTAGTTTGCACCTAAGCTCTAAACCAGATCACACTGAAAGGGTTTGACGTTGGCTGCCAGGTGAGAACTAGGTCCCTGCTAAAATTCAGAAGACATTTTGCTGCTGCTTTCCCTGCGGCCAAGATTTCAGCTTGTCATAGACTGCAAATAATGCATTCCTTTTCTCTTTGCTTTTCCAATTTTCTTCCACACAAGTCAATCTTATACTCATTCAACTTTATTAGATTTACTTGCAAATCATACTGCTGCAACTGAGAACAAAATCAGACCCAGCAATGCACTTTGCCTTCAAAATAATTAGCTGCTTAATGTACAGTCTCCCATTTCTGTCCAGCTATATGTGCTGTTTGGAGAACCTACATACTTAATTTCCACAGGTTGTGCAACAGAGTCCTTTAGTTTTATATCAAGGACTACCCTGATTAGAGAGAGCCTTATAAAGACAAAGCACCACACTTGGATAATTCATGTGCATAGAATCCACATACAGACCCGAAGTTATTGACCAGGCAGAGTAAGTTTTTTTTCTAATCATCACACTGTGTAGTTTTAAAAATAAAGTGCTATTTGCTTATGGCTAAACATTATATGCGGTTATTGCATGCACACTTCAGGCTGCATTGTCAAAAATTGGAATACCTTCAGCAAAAAAGAATGGAGCCTAAGCACTAGGGCAATGACAGGTTTGGTTGTGATTTTGATTTTTTTTTTCATTTTATTTTATGTTCCAACAGAACTTTTGTCAAACATAGAGCACGTGAACACGCAACAGTTTTCCTTCACTATTTCCCACACACAGATGTTCATAGAGGAGGAATACTATGGAGGAATGTTTCTAAAGCCATAGATAGCTTCTGCATTTATTTCAGGTTTTGTGGTTTGTTTCTTTTGTTTGCTTGTTTGTTTTGCTTTTCTTTTGTTTAATATTATGACAAAACATTATAAGAAAAACTTTTTAAAGTAGTGTGAATATCAAATAGTATCCATCAGTCCCTGAATCATGCTATTCAAAGTGCTTAAATCTACACTAAAAATAGAACAACAGAAAAGTACTCCCCATGTGGCTAAGGAAACACCTACCAATCATCTAAATGTGACTGTAGTCAGATAGTTACAATATAAATTTATTCCACATCTCAGTCTTTACCCCAGGGCATGTAAAGGGGAGGGAAAGTGGAAAAAATAATGCATTGTTTTCAGAGGATACCGAGAATTTGGCATCCAGATGAATGAAGGAAAATGCCATCAGTGCCTGACAGGAATCTGTAAGAGCAAATAAATAATAATAGCTTTCTCACACTATGAAAATAATCAAATTTCCAAAGCTCTCTTAAAATTTTATCTGGCCTGGCAGCTTCAATTCCGTTTTGTAGATGTTGGCACATGTCCAGAGGGAGACACCATAATAAAGAACAGATTGTAGAATAGGACTTGAGTAAATAAACATTTTAAAGCAAATACAAATCTGTACATATCCCAAAGCAATATTACCTTGTTATGCAGATACGGAGATTTCTTGACTTTCACAACAGGAGCACAGTCATTTCCTCCCACACTGTCAGTTCTGCATTACTCCCACAAACATCCCGCAAACTGCAGTTTCGCTGCTCTCTATCCCTCACTTCTCATTAAGAAGACCAAAATATTATAATCTGTACTTTTCTTATAGTGACAATCAGGATGAACAAATCCCACACCTCTATTATATAGGCCAACATCATTCAGCTACCATAAAAATAACTAAAGGCAATGAATTACAGAAATAGACTATAAGGTCTATTTGCCAGGATACCAGTTACATTTTTGCCAGAGCAAATCAAACCCATATGACAGTGAATGCAACCAGTAACTCCACACCAGCTCCTCTGCCTCTACTAGCAGAGACCAGCTTGGCCTGAATGTGTTGTAGAGCTACAACACCACTCTCTTCTAAAAACAGAAAGGACTTTTCCATTACTTAAAATATGAGAAAGATGCTTATTTGATTTGTCTTAAAGATGTCCAGATGTAAACATAGTAGGTTTTTGGTTTTCTGTTTGTTTGCTTGTTTGTGTTTTTGTTTTATCTCCCTGGCAGTCGTGGTACATGCATTATTTGCAACTCCTCAAAGATAGAACCATACATAAAAAATAAAACTAATTTATTTATTCATTAAAGTGAATAAATTGTTTTTAATACTTCCAGGTCTGATTTAAATATTAATTTTGTATAAATAAAGTTTATTCTGAAAACAATTATATATGTTGGTATTCATGTCATTTTTTTTCTGCCTGAGTTCTTACTGAAATAATGTTGAAATTAATAAAGTTTTACTTATCATTACACTCTAAAACCAAATTAAAGAATATTTCTTAATCCTGAATATATATTTTTAAAGCAAATACAGTTTTTGGAACATTAAAATACAAGGGGACTCTGTAATCCACAGCAAAATAATGTTTTGCTCTTATTTTTTTTATAAAATAGCACTTTCTATAATACAAAGTGACAAACCATCTACAATACTGTCTTTTTATTCCCCTTTGGTTTGGAAGTCATCACGGTAAATATCAGCAGGACTCTCTGCAATTCAGTGCCTATTGCCTCACTTGTCTTACTTGCCTGACAATTGCAAATGATCTTATTTGCAGGATTTTGAAAGAGGGAAAAGAAAAAGTTAAATGCTTAAAAATAAAATCCACAACCACATTAATACTTTTTCAGGAAGTGTTAAAAATAGGGTTTGCTTTTATATTTATAAAAGGGATACAATCAACTCGTTCTTAAAATAATAATTAAAACGAAACAAAAAACAAATGAAACCATCTCTAGTTTCTACACACTCTGTAGTGACTACTGTAAAGCAACCGATACTGTTTGGGTATATACTGTTGTTTGACAAGTATCTACCAAGTTACAGGTTAGATGATCAGACTGTAGTGTTACCCCAAATGGGGGTCATTGTAAGGGCTGGGAAGGAGCAGTGCACATTACAGGAGTAGAAATGAAACTGGAGCTCTCAATGAGGGATGGGGTCCTTCTAAGAACAAATATTCTCCAAAAGAGACAAACTGCAGCAGGCATGGCCTTCAGGGATCAGGCTAGGCAGGCCAACAAAACAATGGTGCTTCTGATATCAACATAGCTTTGTCCAAGCATTTCCAAGAGAGGTTAAAAACAAACAAACAAAGGTCTAAAACTATACTAATGAAGCAAAAAAGTTTCCTATCTATACAGCAGTCTCTTCATTTAAAAAAATGTAAATATACAAATTCCAATGACATATAAAACAAAGTTGAAAATGTGAATGGGAAGAGACATGGGTAAAACAGGAAGACTGATGCTACAAAGAAATTGCAAAAACCATATGTACAAGACCCTGTTTTTCCTTGTATGTTATCAATTGTGATGCATGTTTAACAGCAGCAGTCGAGGATGTAGTTCCAGGCACCGGACTGCAGACTCAGCTCCTACTCAAGGGGGTTGACAGCCCCTTGCTTTTCGGTCACCAGATGACACTAGATATACTGGTCTCCCGTGGCAAGAGGGGCAGTATCGCACTGTTTGTGTGAGCTTCTTCTGGATTCTGCTCCCTGTTAGTTTTTGTCTGCGGCCGCTGCCCGTTTATAAGTGTCATAGGGATGTTGCAGTAGGTATGCTGGTTACCTATTGAGGTAAGCGGCAGGGTGCCGGTAGGAGGTACATCGTATTCATAGCTTCGATAATAGTGTTTCTGGCGCATCTGTGAATGATATGTGTTATGAAAGGTGGAGCGCAGGTCTGGATGGGCAGTAGCAAGAGCAGTGGATGTGGCAGCAGCCATGGAAATTGCGGAGACTGTCTGCAGTTCCCCAAAGGGCCCCTGCTCACTGACATCTAAAACCTGCTCGTGTGTGATGGGTTCAATCCTCTTAAAAGGCATTTCGTACTGTAAACGTTTCCAGAACTTGGAATTCAACTTGTTGCATTTTGGTCCGTGCCATTTAATGACAGTGAGGAGCTTGATGGTGTGTTTTAGGGCCTCGACCTCCTGGTAGTTCATAACTCCTCGTAGTTCACTGCATTCAATCAGTATCACTTTGATTTCACCTGTGACTAACATGTTTCGAAGCCTCGTCTCCAGTTCAAAGATGCTCCAGCCTCTTCTTACCACATAATTTGGAGTCATGACGATGATCAGTCGCTTGCTTTGGTCTACACATCTTGCCACGTCTTCAATGTAGGCTACAAAATAAGACAATTGCTCAAAAAACAACCTAAGAAAACACTCTGCTCCCATAGACTGGAGAGAAACAACAGAGGCAAATCCAGGCTCCCAGAAGAGCTCACTGAAATACTCGAAAATATAATTTGCAAATATGCCAGGTTGCCTTCCCAGGACATGGTCCTCAGCAACCTGCTGTAGGTGGGCCTGCTTGAGCAGGGGAGTTGCACAAGATGACCTCCAGAGGTCTCTTCCAACCTGAACCAGTTTGTGATCCTGAGAAATATCAATTCCTGCATGCACTATGGATTGCGAGTGTTTCCTCATGAGCTGGAGTTTTATACTATTACTTACATATTTCTTGGAACAAGTGTGTTCATCATATTTTTTTCCTTTAAAAAGGCAAAGGTAGCCAGGTAGGCAACAGAGCAACAGCTATGTGCTTCAGGACCTTAGTCTCAAACCCAAATGATACTCTGTAGTAGTGTGTATTGTAGGCTTAGATTCTTATTTTCCTTTTATGCCCCCACCATACACATTCACAAAAACAGTGTAGTCTCCTGCAAACTAATGTGTCGTTTGCTGTAGACTTAAAAAATATCCATGTGATTGTTTGATGTTGTGCTTTGCCTATACCAAGCATCCTGTCTTATCTTTAGTAAAATATATTGATCTTAGTAGCTATCTATATGGTTGCACTGAAGTTATGAAGAACACTACAGCAACTTACAAAAAATTACTGAATGCACATTGGAATATGTGAAAGAAACACAAAAAATATCTACTTGTACCAGCCTGAATCAGTTCTAATTTTCAGTCCGAGAATGATCCAGTGCCTCCACTACACATTTATCTGCAGTGGACACTAACAAAATTCACTGCTTTGCTCTGCCATTGATGTTATTACTCAACCTTTGCCTTAGTCCAAACACTTTTTCCTTCCTGTCTGAATTTCTGTAATGAATACTTAGAATCATGGATATCTTTCCAGGCAAACAGAAAACAAAGACCTCTGTCTCACCTTCAATAAAAAGTACAGTTACTAAAAAGTAATCCTCTTATCTGGGAAATATACAAGTATGTTTAGTAGCTTGTCTTCACCATTCTCTAAGACAAGGGTGGAAAGGTGACATTCTGAAGGAGTAGATATTGAAACAAAACTAAACCAATGACTACAACTACTGCATTAGCTGTTTAGGAAACACGCAAGAATAAAGACATGACTCACTTCCTGTGGGAATCAAATCTCTGTCTGGTATGAACAACTTGTATCCGTAATGCTTTTCAAGCATATCTGGTAGGATCTCAAGAGCAAATCTTTCTTCTTCTCCAGTTTCTTGATTCCACTGGTCAGGATCCACTTTGGTATAAGATAGATATGCATCGTAGTCTTTGTTGTCTGAGGAAAAAGAGGAAGAAAATAAGTTAGTTTGTTCATTATTCTTGCAGATTTCCTAGATAATTCCCCAGGAATTACTTCTGGGAGATTTTCCCACAAATAGGAAACTGTTCAGATAAAATTAGAAGCTTTCACCCAATCGCCAGATATGAATCTGTTAACCTTTCCTGTTTTGCCTGGTAGAGGTAATCTTTATTTACACAGATGCAAGGGAGAAGAGATCCATATCCATAGATTAAATCAGTTTGTGCATAAACATTTGTGTAAGGCTCCATATGAAGGAAATCCAGTCGGTTGTGGGGTGACAGCTTGTGAGTACAAAAGAAAAAAAGTCACTGAAAATAATTTGAATTCTTCTCTAGCTTTAAAAGGGGGGAAAAAAAAAAAAAGCATGGAAATACCTAAGCTAATGTGCAATTGTCTCTGTTGCATAATAAAAACATTTCAGTAATTTCAGTATTGCCCAGATTTTTGATATAAATTTAAGGCCTGGGGCTGAAATGTTCTAATATGTGTAGCTTTAGTTGTAAAACTCATTTGCTTTCCGGGTCTGAAATTATTGCCAAACTTAAATCTTTGCAGCATCAGCTCCTGATAATGCAATTTAAATCCTTTTAATTCTGTGTGCTTAAATTTGCAAATTTAATGTTGCACTGATGTACATTTTGTTACTTAACAGTGTGTTTTTTCATTTCAGTCTGAGAAATAAATGTGCCTCTTTCTTAAATGTGCTTGGTGTGCCTACTTGAAAGACTGAATCAAAAGAGCCATCATTAATTTTCATTAGGAGGTCAATAATGGCAAGTGCTCAGGAACTAATTCAGTGGAGCAAGAGGTCACGTTTTGACTTCTGTTGTGAAGAAAGCAGAAGAAAATCAATGGTAAGAGTAATGAAATGTTAACATCCTTCTAACTCTCTCAACAACATTATGCACAGACTATCAAGAATACCAATTGCTTGTAAAAGAGTCCTGATCGAATACTTGACTGTGTGTCATAAGTAACGTTATATTCAGTCAATGCTGAATTCAGTTACTTACCGAGCCACTCTTTTCCTCATTTTACACCTTCTTGTACTTTGGTAGCATTATTTAGAAAAACCTGCCAAACGCAGGATGGGTGCAAAGAGTATAAATGAAATCAGTGAAATGGTACTAATGCTGAGCAGTCCACTCTTCCTTCTGAGGAATCACACATACTGCGTTCATCAATATTTGCAGATGACAAAATTAAAATTGCTTAAACTGTAACTACTTTCAAACTTTCCAAATCCCTGAGATGACTGTGTGCTCCTTCTTTCCCCTACACACTTTTTGTATGATATTAGCTATTAGATTGTTATATCCACAGTAAATAAAACAAGCACACAAAACCACCAACACCACCACCAACAAAGAAAAATAGGAAAAAGAGAAGCACTGCCTTCTATGGTTCACTCTTTCCGTTATTTTTATTTGGAGTGTTTGTGAAACCATGATCCTCAACAACAGACAAGCACCTAATGCCTTTGACAATGCTGTGAAACAACAATGAATGGGTCACGTATAAGGCAGAAGGAGATTACAAAGAAGGTTTTTGTTTCCGCATTAGGACAGTGTTGACTCAGACACTGAGTTAACACACAAAAAGGTAAGAAATATGGAGAAATTCCAACAAAATCATGATGTGGTAATGCCATTTCCTGTTGTCACCTTAGTAGTGGTCATAACCACAGTACATGCTCGAGATCAGTGTTGCTCTGTTGAAAGTCTTTGAGCAGAGATGAGAATGTATCATTTCTCAAACGGACACATAATAAGAAATAATGCAGTATTCAAACTGCTTTAAAGGCTCAGGACATTGTTAAGACAGTTCGCACATTCTTACTTAGAAGGAAAATTATTAATGCTATGTTGCTGTTTTCTTGCATATGTAAATATCACACTAATGCATTTATTTCAAATACACATTTTTCATAACATGGAGGCTCCAGCTTTTCCACTGACTATAGCTGCATTATCCTGCAGGGGACATTTCTTTCCACCCTAGTTCCCTAGTTCAGCAGCATTTGAAGGGCAAAGAATGACCAGGTTCTAGGGTATGTCTACACAGGTGCATTCAGGCAATCATGAATTTATTCAAACACCAGTCCAGCAAGATGCATAGTATGGTTTGGGAAACTGTTAGGTGCATCAACACAGTGTTTTCCCTGAGTTATTTTACTCCCCATCTGTCAGGGTTTTTTTGACATTATTTGATGAAAAGTAAAAAGTTCGGTTTACAGCAGAATTACCTTATGTGGTAATTTTGTTGTCTGATGGACTGACATACTGGCACGACTAGACAATTTGCAAAATGTGAAATGCCTGAGATACACAAGGCATGATCACCTGTGCCTTTGTTTCACTCCTATGCTATTTATGTATTAGCCTGATTTTAGTTAATTAAAATTATTTGGGTTACATTGCCAACTCTGTGAAATGTTTTAAGAGCTACAGCAGGCAGATAGCTATGCAGCCCTCAGAAGCTATCTTTTCTGTGATATGATCAAAGAGCTATGGCATTATTTACTGTTTTCTCTAATGTTTATGGATAGTCAAAAAATGTAGAATTTCAGTTGTACTGAAAAATAGCAGAACTCATGAAAGTGTTGAAATCTCCCATCTCAAGAAAAGTATTTAAACACACAGGTAGCACCTCTGCCTGTGGTTCTTCTCATTTAAATGGTCTCACCTACTTCTGCTTGTTATGGGTGGGACTGACGCCTATATTCTAAGGAACATTTCTGATGTTAATCAGTGGTTTTTAACGTGCTGTCCCAACAGTCTGAGAGGGAGAGATGGGAGCCTGCAGACATCCAGATCTTACAGCTGAGTCAAGCTCTGGGAGCAAGGTCCACATCTTGCCAGACTTTTGGCCATGTCACATGGAAGCAGGAGGTTCCCAGATTTGCTCTCAAGCCCTTTTCCCTCAGGCTGTTTTCCATGTAAGCCTTTGAGTCCTGCATCAGGAGTCCTGCATTCCTTTGAGTCCTGCATCAGGAGTCCCCAGACTCCTAGCCAGCATGCAGGAAGTCCATCACAGCTTTGTGTTCTCTTGACCATTCACTGGAACAGGTATTTTACCCATGAAAATGTTTGGTGTCAGCACATCTGCCTTTTACAAGAAAAAAACATTTCACTAGAAAATTTCTGATCTGCTCCTAATCACAAATCAAGTCATAAAGTACTTGGTATTACTACTTATATTCTTACGTAGTACGATTATTACAGATTTGGCTATGCAATAAGTTCAGATACTGGCTGGATCTAATATTCAGTGTCAGAAAAAAGGGGCAAAAATCCAAATTCAAACCAAACAAAGCTGGTGGCAAACTAAGCTTTCCTTTAAAAAGAGAATTCCCTCATTTCCCTTTAGCGGCAAACAATTAAGTCTTCTATCCAAGCATCCTCGGAATTAAAATGTGATTGATTGTTGCTTGCTTAGATACAAATTATGGCATTTCAAAGATTTGTTTTTGTCAGGCTCCTGTGCATTAGCAATAAACTTGAATATAGTTACTCACTACCTGTTTTCTCCCACACTTAGGAAGAAAAATACCTGCTAATAACCAAAGGCAGGGATGCTGATCATTTAATCTGAAACTTTTTTCTTTCCAATGCAGATTGAAAGTGATTATCTACATATACTTTTGTACCTGAAAACACTCTTATTCCCTTAACCATTTAAGGGTTCTCTTTTTACACACATATCACAATAAGTTCATCTTGCATTGCCTGCAGGTACATTGCAGAGCTTTATTACGTAATGGTTGTCCTTTAACTTCAGGAACACAGTTGAGTGTGACATACAATATCAAGCAATAGTAACACTTTGAAACACTTTGGTGTAAATGTGAAGAGGTGTCAGTTTCTTTTTCCCATACTCTGTGAATAGAGAAGTAATCCTCTCCAGTTATGTGGTTTGGAGTTGCTTTCTGCTGCCTATAGATAGCACACAACTAGGATGGAACTCTTCAAGTCAACAGGCTTCATTTCTGTGAAGTTTTGTTGTATCCATTAATTGAAAATACTGATACAAAACCTAAAGCAGACGTTGCAGGACCAAATTCAACCCAATTTGATAAAAAAAAAAATCTTTGTTATTGTACTGTAGACAACCATGAGAGCATGTGGAAGCTCTGCATTAGTTCATCACAATGGAGTCAAATACAGCCTGTGCTCAAGATATGAGGCATTCGGTCAACAAATGTTTCAGTCAGCCCAAAACCACCGGTACTTCAAGACTCTGGTCAAAACACACCACAAGGTACAAACTTTACTGTATCATATCAACCATCCTATAGAACTGAAAACGAGGACACTGAGTAACGGTCATGGACCTGTGCTCAGCTACAGGTCTGACAAATTTTTTTTGATTGATCTTAGGCGTAAACATCGAGAGTGAAATCTCAGCTAGTAGATATCACACGGAAATATTACTCCATTAAACGGCCCAGGATTTTAGCTAAAACATTTGCTGCATAACTGCAACGTGCATTCTTTAATGCTGCCCATTCTTTTTGGTACTCATCCAAACATCAAACGTGTTATTCCATGTAACTTTCTACAGAGTTAACCCAGCACAAACAATATAAACTTCTAGGGGATGAACTTGCAAATGCTGCTTGTTATTCCAGGGATGTACTAAGCAGCAGTCACTTAAAGGTGCAATGTAAGCAGAAAAAGAAACCAAGACTCTATATGCATCTACTTTGTCATATCCAAATAGGATCTTTGACTAAGTAAATTGCTATCAGACATCTAAGAACTCATCTGTAGGCATGCTTTTTTAACACCTACACACGAAAAAATGGTAAGCTGATACCTACAGAAAAATAAAAAAAATCCTCCTCTACAAGGACCTGCAAACAGATTCAGCTTTGCATTTCTATTATCTTTTATTTGTGCACATTTTCTAATGATTTCCATGTTGCACTCCAAGAAGCCAGCAGTTTGGGTCTTTGGGGGTTTATTAAACCTTAAACATTTCAGATATTTCTGCCAATGGGGGACAGAAGTATATATATGGATGAAAAATTAAAACCAAAAAAAACCTTCACAGTGTCTTTTTTTTCTTATCAGTCATGTTTGAGCAGATGACAAACTGTTTTTCAGCTGGCATGATATGTTTTAGCACAAGGCAGATTAATAGGTCAAAATAAAGAGAAATCCTATAGTGCTGTATTTCATAGTGGATCAGAAGATCTTCCATTTCTGTATGAATAGTGTCCATCACCCTTAATGTAATGAAAAATGTAATTTAAATGTTTAACTGACTAAAACCGCCAAATCATTATAAGTCTTTCAAAATGCTTATACTTTTTATCACACTATTTACTGTTGTTTATGAAGTTCACCTTAGCATTTTATTTTGTTTTTAAATGTCAAGCTTTTTCCATGGCAAAGTATATGTTAAGTATAGCATTACTAATGACAGTTCATATCCTTCTGCAGAGTGGGTAACAGTGAATTGAAGGGAGGTTTTGTAAATGCAATATCAAGGAAGAGGTTAAAGAAATGTTATCAATTCTAAATAGTTTCTGGAGCACTTTCAGCACACCATAGACCAGGAAAAAAAAAAAAAAAAGGTTCTTTGAACCTAGTAGATATATTTATAAAAAAATTAAAGCAATGGGCATACAGTTTTTTTCTCTTCCTGCCCCCCCTTTTTTTTTCCACATTAATCAATATTACATTTTGGGAGTCTAAAGAACATGAAACATTACAAGAAATACCAATTTTTAAGTTGTTTTTATAAGAACATTTATGAAAACCCCAAGATATCAATGCCACATTTGACATTTCTTGAAAATTAGAAGTGATTCCTGGTAGATGAAAACTCAGCCACAAAATAATACAAGCTATATTTTTCCTTGTTTTCTATAATTACAGCTAAAATTTGTCATTGATAGATACATAAGATAGAATATTACTGATTTTAACTTAATCACCTATTATTACAGTTATTTTTTTCTCTTATATTTACTCTGATTTTGTATTCCTGACTAAATGAAGAGTGCATCTCAAATGTTTCTCAGACATTTGCCTTAACATGGAAGCTTAAATGTATTACTATGACTGAAGACATTCTATTTGCAATACAAAAAACTGATGAAGCATTAACTTTAGAAGTTGCTCTTGACAGTTATGAAAACTCAGAAGCCTTTATAAGAGTCTCAGAATATTAAAAAATTATGAAAGTTAAAAGATGGTTATAGAAATTATTCTCTTGGTTGCTATGAATTATTTGCAGGTCAAACACCAAACTAAGAGAAAAAGTATTATTAGTAGATATTGAAGGACTGAATGATAACTACCTAGCTGGAGATATAGCATAGTCTACTAATTATCTATGAAAGACTGGAAGAAACTAGCTACTATTTAAAAAGGAGAAAGTAGGAAAAGACAATAATAGTGTCATGTAAACTCTGAAAATAGAGAAAATATATCTTTATTCTATACTAAAGAAAAATCTTAAATAAAAAAGTATCAAGAATTGATGCTCTTGTTATGGTCCTAACTTAACAAAGCAACTAGTTTACATGTTTAATATATTTAATTTTATGTATATTCCTTAGTTCTGCTGATCTCAGTGACAGTACTTATATCTTATGATTGGGTTAACTATTTTGAAAACTGGAGCTAAGACATCCTTGATTTAACCAAAATCAGTGAAAAGTTTAGTAAATCATTACAAATATAAACAAAACTCAAGGGAGAAATGTCTTGGAAGCAGGCTTGCAGTCTAAGATTCTTGAAATCAAATGCCAATCCACTGCATCCATCTCACCTATTTCAGATTTTTTTTTTTTTCTACTTTATAACTGGACTTTCTAACCTATAGCAACCTTTTAGTTTGGAATCTAAAGATGTTTCTGGTAATAATATCAGTTTTCTTAAAAAAAAAATTATATATATTTTATGTGTATATATATAATGCATGTACTTCAGGTGCTATAAAATAGGAAGAAAGAATTAAAGATTTTTTCTTTGAATTAGCAAATTTCAAGTACATGATCTAGCAAATCCCATATTCAGTGGAGACATAAATTGAGATTCTGTTGTTTGAAATGAACTTCAGATGTAAATAAATAGCATAAATGAAAAGAGAAGCAGTCCTCCAAATCGTAATTAAATAAGAGGAAAATCCTTTTCTGTAACCAGCAATACTTAGAAAGATGAAAGCTGCATTTTTCTAGAGGTGAGTTTAATAGAATTTGAAATTGATATTCACAGAGTAGGATTTCTTATTGCCACAATTTGCCAATAGCCAGTAAGAATACATTTGCAGTGGTGAGGCTGCCATTGTAAACTTATGCTGTGGGTCCCCAGGGAAGATTCTGTAATTGCAAAGCCACTAACTTCTGCAGTAATTTCAGTTTGCATAGCACAATCATTAACACAAGTGCTTTGGCAGTGCTTAAATCATTGGTAGAAGTTTTATTTGAAAGTTAGCAACTAAGTCACACTGAAACATTAAAAAAAATCTCAGTTTTGTCTTTCATTGTTGCGTAAGTGGTTTACTGGGACAAAACCCAGGAAACCACTAAGAAGTATATCTTAGCTGCTCTTTTCTTGTACAGTTAATAAGATATTATCTGGACAATCCCATAGGTCTGTCCATGAACCCTGCTAGCCTTTTGCAGCTAAATAATAGTAAGGACAAAAATCATGATTACCTTAGGACTCCCAAGTGCAACAGAGACATCAAGGCAGAAACTATTTCATCAGTCTCCTAATTTGAGCATTGATTTTCTTTCCTTCCCCTTGGCAAGCAGTAGAAACTCATCTCTTAAGGAAGTGCAACCAGCACAGCGAAGAAACAGCCACTGTAGATGTCATGTATCAAACCTAAGATTTCCTGAATTTAGAGAACTCAGCAGTGACGAATTTTGTCACGCACTTTGTTTTGTGCCAGCAATGTGAAAAAACAAAACAAAACAAAACAAAACAAAACAAAACAAAACAAAAAACAAAACAAAACAAAACAAGCAGCAACCTGCAAAACTGAAAGTGAAACACAGAGGAGCTCTGCAGCTCTGTCTCCCAGGTGTCCATATGGGCTGCATCCTGGATGCACAGAGGTTATGTATTCCCTCAATTCACCCAGGTTCCTTGGCAAGAAAAGTTGAAAATAAGGAGAATAAGATGAAGGGCTGCAAGGGACACCACAGTGAGCTCCTGTCCATCCAGAAGCAGTTGATGGGACCTAAAGGCACCAAGGGTCCTTGTGAATATCAAAACATCAGCTGCCAAGCAAAGCTGTCACTTGCAAGTTAACAGCTGCCTACAGTGGTGTGTGTGTTTTGTTTTGTTTTCCTTCAGCCTAAAGCTTGATTCTCATCAGCCTAGCTGTGAGAAAGGATATGTATATTTTATTAGAAAACTGCATTTACAGCACATTTGTTCAGACTTTAATTGCTATGTTTTTTATTCTTATCAATTTTAATGTCAACCTCTCAATGTAAACTTTCTTCTCTCTTTTATGATAGTGTTCAGCCTCTGCTGATTAATTCCTTCATATAAAAACTTGTAGCAATGTAAATGGTTACTAATGTACCTAGAAAGGGGCTGGTGCTTGCAGATGGTTTCTACAGCTAACTATATAAAATGCTCTTTTCTCTGAAACTGGAATCTGGAATATAAAGACATATGCAAGTTCATGATTTTACGCAATTTTGCCTATCTGACCATGTCCAGTGGTTTTCAGACTATCCTCTGTAGACTTCTGGATTTGTTCTTATTACACCTTAAAGCTGGCATACAGACATCTGTGCATACTCTGGAAACTCTCACGTCTTGAAATTGCAAGAAGAAGTTGAAAATAGCTGTTTTGGTGACTTTGAGGCTCCTGGTCACTTTCAGGCAGCATCATAAATGGTGCTGCTTAGAGATGTGGTCTAACTCTCCTCCCCACCCTGGCTGCATGTGTGTCTGAGGACCCATCCTTGCACGATTTGATGAGCAGAAGCAATCTCGCAAAGGAGAAAGTTGTCCCAGGTAAAATCTAGGCTAAATTTCAATAGGTGTAAGGGGAGCTGGAAGTCAGCTCTTATGTAGGCAAAGAGCAGATTTCTCTGCAGTGGTAATATCTCTTCTGATACAGCCTTTTAAAATCACAGAGAGCACGGTAGATAGAAGTCAGGGCACATGTTGATTGCAGATACTTGTAAGTGCTTATTGCATTTTTATTCTTGTCTGTTAGTTAAAGTATACTTCATTTGTTCATCAAGTATTTTAACAACTGGGAAAGGCAGAAAGAGAAGATCCCTGAAAAATAAAAATACATAAACAGTAACTGCTCAAACACTCCTGAGAGGAAGAATATGATATAAAATCTCTTGTACTGGAGCTCAATGTGCAGCAAAACAGAAGAAATCATCACTTCTCAAAGTGGTTTTCACTAATAATGTATTAGTCCTTAAAGTACACTTTATGGACTAGGCTTTTTAGAATAAGTTTTATATTTAGAGCTGAAAAGCTAAAAAGGTTGCCTGAGACTTTACAATGATCATCCCTCCAAAGTTTCCAGAGAAGTATCTATTTCTGAATTTTTTTTTGTTTTCAGAATAATATCAGGCATTTTTTTGTTTGCATATCACTTCAACATATCACCTGTATCATGCATATAAACTGAAATTCTCCAATCAAACAGATTTGGGAGTTTCTGATCACTTAATGGCTAGGGGTCAGTTCTATCTCTGAGACTCAAGGTCATGCCAAACACATGCAGGTGAGAAAGCTCCTGCTTTGCCATGGATCAGAGTGTTTTTCTTGCCCCTGTGCTCCAGCTCCTAGGGAAATATCAGACCTTCACACTGAGGTCCCCTGGCTAAACAATGGCATGTCACGTTGCTCCACACCGAAGGACACAACACAGTGTCCATCACGCAGTCTCACCGTGTGGAGTCAGGTCCCAGGCTGCTGGAATGCGTGTGCACAGAGAGGGAAGAAAAGTGGCAAAATGTGGGCTGGATTTGATTATGTTCCCATTTAGCCGGAAAGGTAAGGAATTAACCATGATAACAAAAAAGGGGGCTTCAATGTCCTTTCCCAGGAGACAATAAAGACAAGACTGAGCTGAAGTGTTTGGAAGAGAGAGGAAAAAACAAGAGTCTAGTCCTCAGGATGGGAGAGAAGATGGGAAACTCAAAGCTGCCAGGTAGAGAAATAAGGAAGTGTGATCACTTGCTTAATCTGCAGTACCCCTACAGAAAGTAATAAGTTGCGTTAGCTGTAAGAGTTAAATACTCTTTTCTCAAATATTTCCTACAATTTACCCATGCCTCCCACAGAAATGTGTATCTGTTAGCCTGAGAAAAACTGATGTGTCTAAGGCTTGGAAAGGAAAGAGGAATTGTGATGAGATTTGACATCCCAAAGGGCTTGTTCTCTGATCAGGGAAGAAATGATGCATTGCATTTTAAAAGAGATTTTCAACTGAAAATTTTAATTGGATCTCACTTTTAAAGTGTTTCAAATCCTCTCTGGGTACAATATAGCACACATTAAAAAAGCCTGTGATATTTTGATGTTTGCTTATCTACATGCTGTCCTGAGGTTTGACAGAACATGGTGTAAATTATGAATAGCATGTGGGTGCTCTGCTGTTGCACTGCAGGAGATGCGGTTAGGAGAAGATTTTAGAGTTCAGCATTTTGTGTCTGTCAGTAACAAACTAAACCAAAGCAAAGGATATGAATGTATGTCTGCAATTTATTTCTGTGCAAGCTGTGGCTTGCTCTTCTGTGCGACGTTTTCTCTCTGTCTTCTTGCTTTTGCAAGAGTGTAAGTGAAAAAAACAGAGCAAAAAGTTCAGCTGTAGTTAACTTTATTGGCACAATGGGTTTTATCCATGTTATTAGTATATTGGATATAGTAGAAGCTACAGGTTTCCATTAGGAATCTGCAAGTAGCATTTTTCTTCTTGTATTACTGTGGTTAAGTACCCAAGCTATCAGTGTCTACATTGATCACCCAAGGAGAACCCATGCTTTATCTTCTATAACAGTCATCTTTGCTCAGAAGGATAAGGTGAATATTGGTGGATATCGGTTTTCCTCTTTTCGAATCCCAGAACAGTATCCTTCAGAGATAACTTTTTTATTATTTAAAATGTGTGATTAAAGTAATGTTGTTCCCACGTGACTAATGTTTGAGATGGGAGGAGAGAGAAGCAAGTGTGTCACACCTGGTAAAGTGCGCGAATGAATTGGAATGGTTTGAGATAACAATAAATGACAGCTGTAAAAGTAAAAATTGCTGGTATAGAGACAAAACATTAAATTGCATCTATTTAAACCATTATTCATTAAACTGTCTATTTCTGCATAATATAATACGACTATTATCAAATTCTCACAATTCATGCAAGTAAGCATGCCCATTTAAACTGGAAGATGCTTTGTGGAGAAGAAGGGCCTGAAAAAAAAAAAAGGTGTCTGCCAAAATCCTCCCTGACTCACAATCCCTCTGGGCCTCAGTTTTGTCCTCCGAAAATAAGTGAAATAACCTGATTTTTTCCCCCACTGAGCTGCTACATTAATGCATCCTTTTTGTAAATCCAGTAGAAGGATAGAAAATGTTCTAATGTTCTTGGGCTTGTTGTTCTGAGCATTTTCTATTTTTAATCCTTGTGCATTTTTAGATGGGAGGTAGAAGTGGGTCATTCCCTACTGATCTTACTAAGGAAGTCTTTCCCTTATATAAGGACCTCTAATTCTGCTGCCGTTCTTTTCCCTTATTGAGGGCAGACTCGACCATTTCTTAGAATAACTGAATAGAATCAGAGAATCCTTTCAGTTAGAAGAGACCTTCAGGATCACCGAGTCCAACCATAACCTAACTCTAGCACTAAACCATGTCCCTGAGAACCTCATCTATGCTCCAGCTGTCAATCAACACGCCCAGGTCCTTTTCTGCTGGGCAGCTTTCCAGCCACTCTTTCCCAAGCCTGTAGTGCTGCGTTGGGGTTGTTGTGACTCAGATGCTAGACCAGGCATTTGGCCTTGTTAAACCTCATACAACTGGCCTCAGCCCATCAATCCAGATGGTCCAGATCACTCTGTATGGCTTTCCTATCCTCCAGAAGATCAACACTCCAAACCAGCTTGGTGTCGCCTGCAAACTTACTGAGGGTGCACTCAATCCCCTCATCCAGATCATTGATAAAGAGACTAAACACAACTTCCCCCAATACTGAGCCCTGGGGAAGATCACTCATGAGCGGTCACCAACTGGATTTGGCTCCGTTCACCACAAGGTCTTTGGGCCTGGCCCTCCAGCCAGCTCTTTATCCACTGAAGAGTACACCCATCCAGGCCATGAACTGCCAGCTTCTCCAGGAGAATGCTGTGGGATATGGTGTCAAAGGTTTTACTAAAGTCTAAGTACACAACATCCACAGCCTTTCCCTCATCTACTAAGTGGGTCACCTTGTTGTAGAAGTAGATCAGGTTGGTCAAACAGGACCTGCCTTTCGTAAAGCCATGCTGACGGGGCCTGATCACTTCGTTATCTTGTATGTGCCGCACGATGGCAGTCAGGTTGATCTGCTCCGTGACCTTCCCCAGCACCGAGGTCAGCCTGGCAGGCTTGTAATTCCCCAGATTGTCCTTCTGGTCCTTCTTGTAGATGGGCATCATGTTAGCCAACTTCCAGTCAACTGGAACCTTCTCAGTTAGCCAAGATTGCTGATAGATAATGGAAAGTGACTTAGTGATCACCTCTGCCAGCTCCCTCAGCACCCTTTGATGTATCCCATCTGGTCCCATAGACTTGTAGATTTCTAAGTGGTGTAACAGGTCACTTAGCATTTCCTCTTGGATTATTGCGGCTTCATTCTGCTCCCTGTCTTCTGGATCAGGTGGCTGGGTTACTGGGGCAGAACTGGTCTTACTAATAAAGACTTGGGCAAAGAAGGCATTTAGTACCTCCATTTAGTACCTCAGCCTTTCTCTCATCTGTCACTATGTTTCACCCGCATTGATCAGGGGACAGAGATTTTCCTTAGCCCACCTTTTGTTGCTGATATATTTATAGAATGATTATTATCTTATTTATCAATAGGCATTTATTTTAATATGTCACAGTGGCTTATGCCCACAGGCTATTACTTTGAACTGTAAAATAACTTTCATTAGTACTTCAGTAAAAAAGAAGTTCCTGTTACCAAAGACGTAGTAGCAAAAAACATCAGGAACTCTGACCTGAGAAACCAAACCTAATTAGTCAGGGCCTGCAGCTCAACCCAGTTTGCTGTTCAACAACAGCTTTGATTAGTAGGACTAGAGGCAAAGAAGACCTTTTCCTTCAGTGCTTAAAAAGAGAAGGCAATAAAGGAAAATGCATGTATACATTTGACATAAGGCAGTTGTCTTGGTTTTGTTAAAAACAAGTTTCTCTTTTAGTGAATTTTTCTGTCAGCTAAAGTCTTCTTACAAACTGTGCTTTCCTGAAAGACTAGATACATGTTTTGGTAGATGCAGCAATGTAATGTGAGGTCATTTGATAATGATGCATCTTGTGAGATGTGCAAGCAGGAGGTGAACTGAAACTGACCGACTAAGTATACCATCCCATTCACATGATACTTCATATAAAAGTGGGAGATCATGAGGATCTCGCCCCTTTTCCTTATGGCCGACATTGGGAAAGGAGCTTGTGAGTTTCCCCTGCGAACTGAGGCCTAGTGACAGACTGAATCCAGTTCCGGTTGGCTGCAGAGTCCAGACCAGGACTTCGGGTGCCGGCCCTACATCTGCCAGAGCAGTTGCTGGGACTTTCAAGATTGGTTTTGTATATTTTGTATTACTTCTCTACTTTTATTGATAGCATTAGTAAAACATTTTTAATTTTTCCAATTCTCTTCTCTCTGTCCTTCTTTCCCTCCCAGTTGCCTGTCCTTAGTGGGAAGCGGGGAGAGGGAGCAGCTAACGGGGGAGAGAAGGGGGAGAGGAGGTTAACAATACATCTGCCACGGTTTTATTGTCACCCTGCAATCAAAACCTTGACAGCAGTGCATACATTGAGGATTACTTTTGTTTAGGGTGTCCTTGAATCATAGAACAAATTTAATGACCAGTAGCTGCTCTCTCAGTGATCAAGTAAATGAACTAGGAAAATTAACTGCTGGGTACATTCCCAAACACTCAGTACAGTTTATTGAAACTGATCAGTTTAAACAAGCAGTAAATTGAGATTCACTTCAACTCTACATATTTGGCCAATACAATTAGGGAAGAGACTCCCTAACTTACAGAGAAATGAAGCTGGCTTTCTGTGCTGACAGAAAGTGAAAATATTTAATGCTTCAGTGTTGGTAATTTAAATTCAGTGTTAGGAAGAAAAATCTAAAAGACATGGGTGTCTTCTGGAACTCCAGAGAGTGGCACACACATCAGGTCAGCAATCACTGCTGCTAACGTGCTGCAGGAGGAGTGCACATTCAAGTAGTGCCTAATGCAGTGAGAAATAAAAGTTGCAGCCGTCAATGCATCTTGAACTGAAATGAAATTTGGGCCTTGGTGGAGAGAAATAAAAGACAGGCATACTTAGAAAGTAGGAAACATACTAAAAAGCTGTCTTACCTCCATCTAGTTCTTCAGCTCCAAAATGATTCCTGTAGAAGAGCATAATCTCTATCTTGTAACACTTGTAGATAGTCACTAAACAAACAAGCAGCAGCAGAATAGCACCAAGCCCACCAGCAAGCTCAACTGTGTACATCAGCTCTGCAAAGAATTACAAAACACAGTAACAACCACATTCCAAACCAGAGATTAGCAGCAGACCTTGCACTTATGTTAAACATTAAAATATAATAATAAATGATAGGTTACATATATATTTATTTCATTCTAGGGCCTCTGAAGAAACATCTAATCAAGAGATCTTTCATTTGTTTAGTAAAATAGTTTTTCTTCTGGTACACCAGGTGAATCGCTCATTTCAAAAGATAACAATTGCTGGGGATGTGTGTGTGTATGAGTATGTACATATCTATAAGAGATGTTTGATAACTCCCTCTCTCTCTTTGCAGACAGATCACAGTTTGCTTTACACAGATAAATGTTGACATTCTACTTACAATGAAAGCAGAGGTGAATGTTTCTTTTTTGGGGCCAATAATGCAAACACATCTCCTCCCTTACTCCACACACAAATGAGCTTCAGTCTACTGGATAAGATTACACCAAGGATTTTTTTTCTTTTCAAAATAAAACTAAAATTAAAACCAAAAACAAATAAACAAACAAAAGCTTGAGAGATGTGAAGACAAATTATCCAAGGAACCCACTCACATCTCAGTTATGTGTTGATATCTCAGACACAGTTTCCCAATGATATGCAGTTTGTCTTTATTCCCTCCTTTCCCCCGGTGGGGTTCGCTTATGTGTAGTCCCAGCAAACTGACTTGTCTGGTCGGACATTTCCATTCATATTGTGACCCCCCCAGTTTCTCTGCTGCACTCTACCACTACAGATGCACATGATGGATTGAGATCATCACCATGTAGCTCCATTTCTGAGGACACGGGCTCTGGTCAGATGTGACCACAACTATCTGCCACCAGCAATGTCTTCAGTGGGCACACTTATAGTGCCCCAGGAATATGCCATCATGAACTTTCACCTCCACCAGTCTTAACCATTGCATGCTCAGGGAAGCTCACACAGCTACCCAGCATCTCTTATGTTGTTACTTTTCATTTGCTTATTGACTGAAAACTGGCAATGTTAAAAAAAGAGGTTGGGAGGAAGAAGACCCTTAGTAACAATGTTCCAATTCGAAGTGAGTAATAGATGACATATCTTAAGATCACCCATACTTTTCCAATATCACTCATTTTTCAGAAATGTCCAGAAATCAAATCTTAGACATCCAAGATATACAGTTTGCTTCATAAAAATCTGTGCTGGAGAAAGATCAGTTCCATTTTATTTTCACAGTATCCTCTTCCAGTGGGCAGCTTCTGTTTGAGTGAAACATGATAGTCCTGAAGTAACCTTTTTTTGTGTGTGTGTGGTTATGCAAATCTGTTACTCCAGCACAATACAATTCAATTAGAGAAAAAAAAGGTTAGAGGAAGATGTGACAATTCCATTTATTTTGACTGCATCTACTGAGAATAACACTTTTTTTTTTATTATTTTGAGGCAACTGTAAGAAAATTTCATTGCTCTCTAGAAGACACTAAAATTGTAATAAAATAAAATAAGAAGGCATTTATATTCCACGTCACTCTCTCCAAAACTGTGCTGGAAACTCCTTTGTGTTAAATATTTTTAAGACCAACATGGTTATTTCAGACTTAGAATCCTTTTCTAGTCCAGAGAGGGGAATGTTATTAAAAACACCCAACAACAAATTGTTTGCATAAAGAAGCAATACAGTATTTTAGGATATAAATGGAAATGGAAATTACTCGGCACTGGCTCACTATACCTTGTTTATCATTTTGTACTACAGGTGATACAGCTGTTCAATGGTAACTAGAAGAAAGGATTTAATATTTGGGGTTGCTAGGCACAAAGTACTCTATGTGCCTGCTGTTATGACTCACTAACAGCAAAGAAAAACTTTATAACTGGAAAACAAAGGTTTTTCATAAATTAATGGTTTTGAGATTAAATGGAAAAAATAATTGCTCTCTGTAACTAAGCATGAAATCAGACTAACTCACTGCATCACTTTTGCCATCAGAGTCCCACTCAGTTATCTTTTTACCTGTAAAACAATCCAAGATTACACCTATTTTTTTCCTTCAGTGAAGTCTATCTGAACAAACATGGAACTGTCCTAAACAAAGCAAGCAAAGCAAACAACAAAATTCTCTAAGTCACCCTGAAATGTACAAGAATTCACCTTTTCATGTACTGCTGCTGAGCCCACCCTGACCACTTACGAGCACAAGGATAAGGTGGTTCTTTCTTAAACAGATTTGTTTGCAAAGCAGGTTTCATGCTGCACCCATCTAGCGCAGCATGCTGGCATTTTCCTCCATGCTGGATGTCTATCAGCATGTTTACTCTCTGTCTTAGGCTCCATTTGTCAGGGTCAGCCCCTCAAGTCACTGAAGCCATTTCACATTTCCGTGCCTCAGGTCTCCCAACGTGAATTGGGGAAGGTGTGTCTGGCTCCTTCATATGAGGGGTTACTCCTGAAAGATGGTACGTGAACGTCGAGAGTGTTGGTGATGTGCACGTCAACAATGATGTAGTGACTGTTAAAGCTAAATTAAAGTGTAACAGCAAGGTTAGAGTGTAAGGCTGCTTTCACAATAACAATTTTTTCTGCTGCTTTATTCTGCCTTTTGCATTGTGATTTGAGCACAGTCTCTGCAGCAGGCATTACACTCCCTTTGAAGTTTGATCGCTTTTTTTCTGCTGAAATTCAAGTTTTCTGTAGTGGCTACAAAGATTCAATTTCAGCACAATTCCACATCAGAGGGGAGAGATGGAAAGTGCAAACCTTTTAAAATCTATTTAGCCTCTGTGTTACATTGCTCAAATTACAGGCCTTGCCCTCCTTAAGGAGCTGGGGCTGAATGTAGAAAATAGTAGAGGAAAATTACTCGGCTAACCCTTAGGGGGACAGGCATTCTGTTAAACACAACAAATGAGCAAGTGCCAGGGAGTTACATGCAGAAGCACAGCAATCATTTAGTTACAGGCAATTAACAATAGTCCTCCAGTAGCACAAGAACAGTTCTACTCTAAGGGAAAACACATTGATTACTGCAGCAGTAGTAGATTGGTTTCTGAATAAATAGCTTCAATTTAAAACAAGATTTGTTACAAGCATTTTGACCAATGGCTACATTTTTTTTTTTTCCTTATTGGGAGGCTTTGGCCAAGCAACCCAATGAAAGAGACAGCTAATTAAAACAAAGTATGTGTCCTCTCCAAATAACCAGCATGATATACTGGGTAATAAATGCAGTCATTTTATACTGATTCTATCATAATTATTAGGCATATTTGTAGGATATATGTTTGATCTTTACTTGGCTTTAATATTTGATAAACTTCCCTTTGCTGTGTCATGCAGGTAATTCACTTATCGTAGTTGGAGTTGTAACAAGTAAGTAAATAAAAGAGTGCTTTCGAAGATGCATATCTTTTGACTTATAAGACATGCTTCAGGGACTTTCCATTTAATGATCTGTGATAATTTAAAATTAATCTTATTCTGTTCATTAGTCCACATAGAGCTGAGTTACTAAGAAAAATAATTATATTTCAAACATCCTTTTTTTGTGATTTATAACTCTTTGAGGACATGTGATTTATAGCTGTGTATTCAGTTTCTGAGCCTTTTTCAAAATCCAATTACAGTCTATCTAAGGCTTCAATTTTGCAATCACTTACACGGATTGCTTAACTTCACTGACTATAAGTAATCCCTCTGAAGTCAACAGGACTATTCACAGAGCTTCAGGTTAGCACATGCATAAATCTTTGCAATTTCATGGCCTAAACTCATTTCCATTCTCTGCATGTCTTAGACAATTTAACTTACAAAGCTAGAAGGTTTGGTTAGAGACAGTTCTCAGTTTGTCTAGATACATGTTCATAGACCTCGATTGTTAAGTGAAACATAGAGGTAATGACTATAATTTGGAAAGGGTGTAGTAGGAGACAATACTCACTAAAGCTCTCATGACAACACCTGAGAGAAGGTAAAGAAGGCAGATACTGATAACCAGCGTGAGACTGATGTGTCATAACACGCTGTTTTGGTTATAAGCAGGTGACACAGGAATACTCATCTGACATTGGCAGAAAACAGCAGGCAGAATTTAGGTTAGGAAGAAAGAAACTCATACAGTTTAAAAATGGAGAATGATGTGCTTTTGCCTTTTTTTAAATACAGTATTCATTATGGTATGACTGTAACTTTATCTTTCCAAAGTACAGCAAATGGAACCACAGCTTTATACAGAATATGCACATCCAAATGCATATAAACATATGTATGTACATAAATCTATTCACTACTTTGTAATTATTTTTTGTTTGTTTGTTTCAATGTGCCGAACATAATCTGTTTGTATTTAAGGTACCTAGATGACTTTATGGATACTGTTGTGCATAGGTCCTGTATGGGAATACTGCAAGAATGACGAGGACAGTAATTGTAAATACACTCAGGCAACTGCAGCTGGGGTGTAGAAAAACAAATAAATCACAAATAGAACCTCTGTGGTTAGATAACAGGCCTGTGAAAAGAGTTGTAATGGCACCTTATCCTACATCCTTGAGATTCCTTCAGGTAAAGATCAAAGCAGTGTGGTAAACTGCACCTGCACGAATCTCTATATACAGGCCAAAATGAGCAGGCTCATTGATCTTCAGCCAGGGCTGAATTCTGCAGCGCCTGCATCTCTGCTTGTGTCACCTCTGCCTGGGAGCTTAAGTGCTGTTTCAGAGATCCCCCGGTAGTGAGGCAACTAAAATAAATTTGCTCTTTGCAACTGCATTCGTGGCCTCTCGTTGTTCTTGTGACCTGCCTGCACCAGTTCTCACCGTCAATGATGGATATGGTAGGACAATAATATTTCTGATACCAGCAGAAAGAGATTTGGGATGCTCATTCGCTTAATAAGGAAATAATTTCTTAGCACAAAGTATATGCTTTCTGCCAGCACAGGCCATACGTGCCTTCAGATGCCTGCGGAGTTGACTTAAGGTGGTTAAATTTAGTTACAGCTTTTAATGTGGTTTTCAATGCAGTAGTTTCATTTTATTTATTAGAACTATTGAGACCTAGTTATCTCTCTTTATATATTAAGTCAATATATGACATATATTCCCAATTCATCTATGAAAAAGAACTAATTGGGTTTGGGATTTTTTGTGCATGTATGCAAATACAAAACAGGGATCTTGTTAACCTATTTATCAGTATACCAGGCAGCACATCTGAGCCTTGATGATATTGTATTTCTTCGTGTTATTAGAATAGAGATAGCAAATTATTATAATAGATGTACGTTCTTGCCTATGACATTTTTATTTCTTCTCAGAAGTGCAGGATACCTGTTCCCAGCAGGAGAATAATTACACTGGCTATCTCTAACAGTATGTCTGCTCAATAGAGGATAAGGTTGAAAACAATATAGATTCTGCAACAATACTGAAGTTTACTACATTTAAATACAGAACACTACATTTTAAAGACAGTTTATACTTCAGGTTGAAGGAAAAAAGTCATTATGATGTTGAATTACATTAATCTCTGGTCAGCTTCCCCAAATAAATGAATTGTGTATGACTGACTAGGAGAGCTTGTATTTGCTTGTCACACTGCAGAAATCAGACGGCCCACACAATTACTTCTTCTAGATCTTTGGAAATAAATGTATCTAAGAAGCACTGGGAGGTGCTAAAATGTGGTGAAAAATGGAATACCAAGCTCCAAGGATGTAAAATCACAAAACATACTGTTTACATGTTTTTTCTGAGGATAGCGTTAATGAATAATTTAGCTCTGCATGGATTATGGGAACAATTTGTGACATTTTATTTTAAAATATTTTCATCTTTGCCAATTAAGGTTAGACTTGAACTTAGACATTATGTAAAGAGAATAACTATCACAAAAGTGGTACAAAACTTTTTTTTAAAGGAGTCTGTTAAACAAATCAACTCACTTGACATTTTGTCAGGGGAAAGTTAGATTTAGGCATATAATAAGTAATCCGACTAACCTTTTTACTGGAAATGTCTTAGTACAGTTTTCTAAAGGATGAGAAGAACCTTAATGATTAAGAAAACGGTCTTATGAAGAGTTTCTGTCAGGCAGTAGTCTTTAGTATTCTATTAATTTACCAATTTTAGATGAGATTGAGTATAAAAAGAACAGTCACTTTTGGTTAAGCTTGGGACAGGAAGGGAGGCAATATTCTGCTTTTGGCCCTATGTCATGAACCTCTTGGGCTGCTGAACTTTCGCATTGCCCAGCACAGTGGCGATCTGAAGGCTTCTTCAATGGCCATAGGGGGATGAAAAATCAATTCCCATCAAATCCGATTTCAACTCTGATTCTAAAACCTGGTGAGGAGCTCAGAAAAGCTTTTTCTGCAGTGCAGAACGAAAACAGAATGCTTTATACACTGGAATATATGTATGTGTAGGACCTTGACTAACCAAGTGAGTCAGAGTTTTAAAACAGTTTTGCTTTCACTGAGACTCAGAGATTTGCTAGAATGTTCAGGTAATTAGGACCAATTGACAGAAGTTGAAATATACAACTCATTGGTCTCGTATCTCACAAAATGAGCTCCCATTCAGGAATATCAGAAGCACCATGAAGCTTTATGTCAAAGGGAACTGTAACACCTGTGGTTTCTTTGCAGAGGTTAGAAAAGAACTGGTTTATTTTCTCTTTTAAGCCTTAATTGTCACTCACCACTACCGCTGTGTGAAATCATCTCCTAGGGACTGAAAATGCTCATGACATCAAAAACTTAACTTATTCAAGTCCTTAAGCAGTAAAACATATTTACACCATTATGTGAATGACACTGTAATTTAAGGTTCTTGTCAGTAATTCTGTTATCGTTAATAACCATATAAGGAAAATTCAGAATTACTTGCTATTCATAATTTGTTATTAAATTTTACAGGAAACATTATTATTATTCTATGCATTAATAAATGATGAGTTTAAAGTATGCCTACCTATTCGTAGGTTTCCTCAGGATGCATTTCCTATACAAAATATTAACTTTTTTCTTTATCAAACAAATATTCTCACAGGCAATTTCAAACAGAATGTCTTCCTCTAAACAATTTATTTCAGTGAAAATCTTTTTTTGTCTCAACAGAAATAAAGCTGTTTTAAAAAATCCCTCATTAGCTTATGGTCAACAAGACCCATATATGTCCACTGAGAACACCTATGACACAGGAAAACAAACCCAAACCATAAAAGAGGCCCAGGACATAAAATTAGACAGCACTAAGAGAATGAGAAGAAAGGGAAGGAGACATTTTTTTAAAAAATGCATAAAGTATATTACCTGTTCTTAGTTCTGGTGCCTGTCCCATTAAAAATACAGGTATATCATTAAGCTTTTAAAATATTATTAATAACATTAAAAATATTGTCAAAATAGAATTTGAGATTATTTTTCGTTTAGAGATTTAGTTGCAGACAAGCAGACAAGAATTCCCACAAAAATAATCACATGATTAGATAACAATCTGTATTTCTATCGTAGTTGATGATTAAATGAGATTACAAAGGCTGTGATCCAGCACTGAAGTCATACTTTTCAATATATAACACTGTTGAAGAGCATTATTTCCCCCTATGCATTACATTTTTATCTACGACATTGATAGACTATTGCTTGTCTTTTTGAATTAGAAACCTGGGAAAAAAAGCACAATTATAGTGTGTGATCCACCCCCTATATCATCTGTAGTATATGGTCTGTCGCTAATAAATCTGTGCTTAGCTGCTGTCAGTACCACTCTCAAAATTAATTTCTAGAAGGTTCTTCTAACTGGCTGAAGATTAACGTGTAACTGCTACAGAAGATCAATGATAGCTATCAACAATAAGTTAGAAAATCAGCCTTAGATTATAACCAGTAGATTTTTTTTTTTTCTCGCACAAAAGAGAAAATAACTGGATTATTGTAAAGGTGATAGAAAAAGATTTGGCCAACAGCTAGAGGAAGAGAATGAAAGTTCAATCTCCTGGGTTCTGATGCCTCTCTTTTTCTGACTATTTTTGGACAACTTTAGTAGGAATGGACCAGAAAACAGAACACCATTGGCATTGTCATGCTTAAAATGCTCTACTGCCTTTAGCTGTGATTTAAATGCTCCCTACGCACATACTCTGAAGAAACTTAGGAGTCTAAAAATGGTTAGCCAGCTGCACAAAAATGTAGATCATAGTTTTTCTCCACTGGCAGTAAGAAAGTAAAAGAAGCACTGAAGAAAATTTGGGCTCAGCTCCCTGACATGCTGAGCGCTGGCATCTGGGCCAGAGGGATGTACTAGGGGCCCCAGCTTTCTCCCGGTGCTGGATGCCCAAACTGAGTTCACTTTTCCTGCACAACCGGTGCTGTGTTCTGCTCCCCTCACAAAATTCCTTTTGGGAAAGGGGAAGCTCAGGGTTTCTGATTGAGGGCCGTATCAGGGAAGGAGCAGAAGTCCCCTCTCCCTCGCTGGATGTGCCAGTTCGTGGTGGGGACCACCTCTGGATGGACCCTGCTTGTGTTTTCTGTGAAGCGAGTGTCTGTCCCTGCTGGGCTGACCAGTGAGAAGAGTGAGGAAGATGCACCCAGGTGCCGGGCAGTGATTTAGACTCTGAATTTCTTGCCCTTTCAGGGCCTGTGTAATTGCAGGCATACCCAAAAGCTCCCTCTGGCAGTTTAAGTTTATGGAGAATATATTGAACAGAGTGAAGCAGCAGCTGCAAGGGTATTTGAAAGGCTTAAATTTTGTACCCGAAATCCCCCTGCAGCGTTTAGCCCTAAATACCTCTTTTCCCAGGAACGTTCATTGTTCACTAACAGAGCTTTCTGCTTTTCTGTCCCTCCTGATCCTGGTGATAATGTACCACACAGGCAGTTTAAGAGGATTATAATTACTTTTTCAGGTACTCATTGAACATTCTAGATTCAGCATTCTTCTTGGCTTATACTGCTGGGAAAAAAAAAAGATCACTAACTAGAAAACCAGCCAAAACTAACACTTCTGCAAATGCCTCAGTGTTCGGGAAGCAAATTTACTTAATTGTTAGGTCCCATTTGTTCTAAGTGAGCCAATAACCAGAAATTAATAAACAACTAACTCATTCCTAGCAGAGACTAAATGTGCATCAAACAAGGAAACCTAAAGCGAAATGTTGTCATGGTGATATACAGGAGACTAAGCAAGCAGCGCAAAGCTCCTCTTCCTAGGAGACTTGAGAGACTAGCTCAAATTTTTAGCTGTCATGGTTAATTTATCATTTCACTGAAACAGTTGTCAACATGCAAAGTATGTAGAAGGCTTGTCACAGGTACCTTTTGGTTTTCGAGGCCACAACAGTTTTTGTATCCAAATCACAATTTCAGATTCAGCCTTAGTTAAAGAGGAAAAAAAAATTGGGGGAGTTTTTCCTATTTTTAGGTTTTTGCTATTTATAAGGGCAATTAAATATTGAGATTGCTTCCTCTTAAACATGTCATCATGAGGCCACATCTAGGGTGTGTTTGACATGGTGATTTCTCCAAGAAAGGAGGCAAGGAAAGTAGAGCCTTGCAAAATTTATGCATGCACACTGTTAAATTATAAAGCTGGTAGTCACAGAACAGACTTATGTATTGTCACTCTTGGAGCTACTGCTAGTATGAAAGGGAAAATAAAAACACCATGAGCATATGACTTAATACATGTCACTTAATTAAGTGTTGGTTTCAGAGTAATTCAAGCTTTATAAATTCTTTATTTTCAGTGTTCTATACACAAAGTTCATTATTAAAGACAAGCCATTGGATTTCAGTGTTAGGTTTCAGCTTAACTCTTGCTATAGATTCGAATATCTCTGAATTGGGAGCATATGACTGCTAGCTGGTAAATCGTTGAGCTTCAACTACTTAGTAAATTAATTTCCCATCTCAGTAAATGCCAGGCTAAGCAGAACATCTGGTTATTTACATCTGCTTCTCCTAAGAAGCAATGACAAGAGTTCAGAAAAATGGGTACAAATTAGATGTATTCAATTAATTGGAAATACACAAAAATACATTTAAATAAACGACTCACACTATCTTAATTTGTGTCTCCCTTTTAAACTTAGACAGACTTTGCATGCTACAAGACTAAAACTAGGGGAGTTTACTTTGATATAAATGGAGATGCCACAAGTTGTTCAGCACTACAGTAGGAACCTGTTTTGCTCACATTTACAAAAAGTCTAAAAAGAGCACAGTAATGACAGCGAAGTACAGACACTGCTCCTGATTATTCTTTGCTCTCTTAAACCAGCAGGATGCTGCATGAGGGTGGGGAGTGTCAAGCCCAGGCATGTGGAGGACCCTCTGGGAGGTAAAATGAACAAAGTGGATCCAAGAACCTCATTTTGCAAGAGATTCCCCCCCTCTCTGTAATTATCTCCGCGGGAGATGGCTGTGGCCATTAGGCAGGCTGGAATCACAGGATGTGAGTGGTGAGTAGAAACAGGAGGGTCCTCAGAAGTTTCTGTCATATTTCACTTCAGAAATGTTGGTCTTAAAGAAAAGTGTTAGAAGGAAGACGTCCACAGTCACGCTGTGCAGGAACTCCCCTGGCATGGGGTTTAGGAGGCATTTCTTATAGAAGTGGAACATACTTTTTTTAGGCTTTTCTAATATTTGATTTTATTTCTTACAGAAAATTATTATGGTTGTATTACCTGTATCCTCCTACTTTTTTTTCTCTCTGTTGAGTCTTTATTACTTTTAAAGTTCATGAGTTAATAAAAGCATCTTTTATATAAATATTATTGAAAGGTGCTACGGTGTTTTTCCCAGTGGCAGCCTTAGTTAACAACCACCTTTCTGTTTTAAAGTTGTACAGATGCCTAGGAAAAAAATAATTATTGCTTATTAATATCTCAGGAATTCAAAATTCATGCTTGTATCCAAAGGAAGCTCTACAAACTGACCGCCCCTTTAATGTACCATGAAAAGCTGCATATTTACCCCTTTTATGTAGAAGAATACTGGCATGTCGGCGCCCATTTCCATTCTCCACATAGCATGAATAATTCCCCAAGTCTCCTTCTTCCACAGAGTCAAGGATCAATGAGATGGAAACCTCCTGTTCCCCGAGATGTTCCTTGAGAACCCTGAGGAAAAAGCAACCACCACTGCTATTCTGCTTGTATCATAGTGAAGCATTAGATAATCATGACACAACAATGTTACTTACAATTCACAACTCTCTGGCTTCTAATTTGGCTATGGTTTAATGTAATCTTAATTAAATTATGTCATGCCCCTTTCTTCCTCACTTCTAATGAGGAGGTATGGCTTTGTAAATGTTAATGAGAGCTTCAGTTCACAGTCTTCCTTAAGCAGGATGATGTGCACACTGATAATATATTGTTGCACACTCTGATGGAGACTCTGATCGGATTTATACGAAGTCTTGAAATGTTAAAACAGAGAAAAGTGAAAACACTTACTTTGGGATTTAGGGTCACACAAGGAGTCTGGCTCAAACACATCATTTGTGCACTTTCTGAGGCTCTTCATCATGTCACTCAGAAACGTGGTGTTCATACCACGGTCTGAAAAATTATTTCTTGGATTTATTATAAAATTTGACTATGAATTACAAATCAGTAGGAAGAACTGGCATATCAGATGCTGCTTGTTCATACAGATGATACATGAAAGACCTCCCAAATAAGATTCTACCTGTCTTCAAATTGCTTTCTTTACCTCTTAGCAAGCTCATCAGTGGTTTTAGAAACCTAGGAAAGCAAGTGACAAACTGCTCCAGGCTGCTCCCTTACGTCCCACCCAACAAAAGAAGTGGAAACAAGCCCTCCTGCTCCTCCCTTTGCAAAACAAGAAAGGTGTAATGAGGGTCTTGTCCTGTTTTTGCCAGCATTCGGAATGCCAAGTCTCTGGCTGAAGAGCTTAGGAAAAGCTTTAGATGCAAAACAGAGCTGATTTGGTTGTCATGTGCTATTTAGTGTTTTGGTCTTGAGCTTTATAGAATAAATGTGAGGTGCACTGGGATGAAATATGCCTCAATTTTGCCTGTATCTGGGGACATGAAGGTGACCTTGAATATCTACGTGGCCTTCTTGATTTTGGTAAAGGAATTGTCTCTTACTCTGATTACACTGAAGTAGTGCAAGGTTAAGCTGAAAATGAGTGTAACATCATGTCTTTTGATGAGATAGCAAACTCCCATGTAAGAAGCAAAGTGTAAATAAGCTCATTTTGTTCCATTATAGACGATCACTGCAGATAAAATACCTGTGATTATTTAGCTTCCTTTGTAATGCACATTTAGATCTGCCTTCATTTCCAGGTTTATCCATGACATATAGACAGAGTGATGTGCGCATATACAGCATTGTAAATGAAAAAGGAATCTCTTTAGATATAAGTAGATATTTCATATTGGATAGGAGTTAGCACGCTATGTCAAGCATGTAATTCTCAATACAAAACCACTTTTTTCTTAATTTCCAAATGAGGCAGCACGTTTAGGAGCAGTAAAAGTACATGGCGCAAATTGCTAGATCCTCTCTAAAACAATCATTTCAGCAGATGTAAGCAGCCCACATAACAGGAGGCTTGGCTCTCACAGGCTAGATAACATCCAAGGAAACTCAGGTTTTTCCTTGAAGAAGAGAAATCAAAACATTCCTAAAGAGAAGCCAGACTTCAGCATTTAAGGCTCCATGTTTTAAGACTTCTTTTGAACCGTTTTTCTTGATGTATTTATTTTTCTTTATTTCATTTTAAAAACTGTCTTAATGGTTCTTATCGTAGATTGCTATAGTTTGAAAAAATCACTATGCAAATTCCAGTTGGTTACTCTACGGTACTTGTTGGGCAGCTATTCTGCTTTCACAGCTCTCTAACACCAGTTCTTGCCGAGGTGTGCATTTTTCTGTTCTCTACTGGTGGAGTTGAAGAGGTAAAGAATGGATGTTGCAAAAACACAGATCAGACTCAAAATGTTCCTGAGTCAGTCTGTGATAACAAGTATTACATTAGCTATCAACAAAAAGATATTGATGGAAAAAAAACAAAATGCTTTTTCTTGTACCTGATGTCACTTTCCCACACTCGACTATCATCCAAATCTTCAATAAACTTCTCGCCTTTCATCCAGTAGATTAAAGGACTGACATCTCCGCTATATCCAAAGAAAGCTCGGCAGGTTAGATTAGCAGAACTGCCTGTTACAGAGAATATAAGAAAATATGTTATTTCAAAATTTAGAAAAAAAAAATTCATTTTTGAATCAAATGCTTTCATTGATTTTAAAAAAAGAAAATCCATAGAAACCCTCAGTTTCCAGCTGCTGTTGAAAATGTCCAATAATATCTACTTGTCTTGTGACAGGTGTTCAATATATTTTCTGAAATTAAATACAATAAAAATAAAATTAAATGTTACATAAGAACAGGATTCAGTTTCGTACTTTTTCATCAAGTTTTCTATGTTTGGTAAGGAAGTGAAAAACCATGTTTTCAAAAAGAGCTAACTCAACCAAAGATTTCCATATTTTCTCTGAAAACAGATAAAGGTTAGGTAAAATAGACATGCAATCACATCTGTGTTTGGCTTTGCAACACTTTCTGCAAAGAGGCCGGTAGATTCCTGTAGGATACTATTTCCAAAGGACAGCCAGTAGAAAGATGTATGCTCACTATGCTCACTGCTAGATTATCTTTGCAGAAAGGTATTAAACACCGAAATTGAAAAAAGAACACATATGAACTAATTCTGTACATTATGGGAAATGTCTCATTTTATGAATGGGAATAACCATCAGGTATACGCAGCAAGGAGGAAAAACTCTATGTATGTGCACTGTTGCTTATTTAATCCTTACAGTGAGAATTAGAAACGTAATATGCCTTCACTTTGGTTTAATTTGATTCTGTAGCCTTACACTGTGTTAATAGCACTTGGCTTTGGAGTTTCAGCTAGAGCACATACGGGGGTCAGAATGGAACTTTGCACGTGTTTTGCGTGTTAAGACAGGATAAAACTAGCAGACAGCCACCTAGTTAAAGATCTCCCATCCATTGCTGTAAATATGTTTGTCTCAATATGCACCAAGCCTTCTAAACTGCTACGTGCATTTCTTTAGTGGATAATTACACAGTGATTTAAGGAAGTGTTGTGATTTAAGCAATGTTTTTTTCCCCCCTGAGGAGAGTATTTTCATGGAGCTTATATTACTGCTGAGACCAAACTCATGTTTTATTTACACTTTCAGTTTTTGATCTTAGGATTTTAAAGCTGACTGACCACAGCTCCTGGAAATAATGATAATGATAACAAAAATAAAATAATAAAACGTGCATTGTTAACACTACTTCATTCTGTACTGAGGTGTTACGAGAAGTCTATGTGGGTTCAATGAATTTCCTTAATAATACTCTGCTTTGGGTCAGGACCTGGTTCTTCTCAAACACATGACATTAATATTTGAATATCATATTTACTTTTTAGTTAGGAAACAAATGCAGGATGCTGTATAACAAGGAGATGAGTAATTTTAAAATAAATATCTTATTTGTCTGAAATGACATGTGTTTTTCTATAAAAGTGTCTGATTCCTCTACCTGGCTTGAACTTTCACATTCACACCATAAAAAGTGCAGAATCAGATGTTTGTAACCAGAACATGCAACACCAAGGCAAATACCATCTATATTGCTATCACAAGCTGTTTAGGAACTGAGTGGCTTTTAGTCATTTCATGAACCTTTGGTTGGTGCCACACTCTTTCCAGCAATGCCTGCTTAAGAGATAGGAGTATCCCAGAACCTCAAACTAGGATGCAGAGGAAGGTCTAATTTGTAATCAAAAGGTATGTAATCAAAAGGTATGAAATCAGATCTCTGACTAATAAGACATTTTGATAACCTCATCTCATTTAGAGAAAAGTTGCCAAATTGTAAGCTGAACATCTTCAGTGGGAGGGAAAAAACTCTTCTAGACAACCACAGCTCGTTTCCACACCATAGAGAGCGATGCTCAGGACACTTCCCTGGAAACCCACCTCCTCAATCTCTGCACAGCTCAAGAAGTGCCATTTGGAAGCACTGGAGAGAAAGATTTTTGCAATCTTGAAGCTATTTGCAGGGAATCTGATGAGCATTTGGGACACTGCTTAATGCGGGTCAAGTGCACAAAAACCTGTCATTGAAGATGATACACTTCCTGGTTGTTCTCAGGACATTTTAACAAATCCTAACCAAGTTTTTCATAGCAGTTCCATGGAAGATAAACTAGGTCTTTTTTTTTTTTTTGTTTTTTTTTTACCAAATCGTTTTTTTTTTTTTATTTTTTAGTTTTTTTTTTTTTGTAATATCACATTTATATTTTTTTTTTTTTTTTTCTCTTTTCCTGGTGCTTTGCCACCAAGCCGAGGCCCAGTTGAAAATTTTTAGCTTTTAAGCATTGGCAAGATCACAGCTAGAGGGACTGTTGCTTCTGGCCAATTTATCCATGACTCACAGAGATTAGGCACCACAAGTGCTGAACCATCAAAGCTCCTCAGGCTCCTGCATCTAACAGGCACCCACTGAGACCTGATTTATGCACTGTACAGGCCTATAAGCCTTTCACAGGTGAATATTAAAATGCATAGGTTTGTTTTTTAAAAAATAAATGTATTTTGTTAAGGGCAAAAGATGTCAGAAAAAAAGAGTTTGTAAGATTAAGGCTTTTTTCCTCATTACGTTCTTAAAGAAATTTCTCCCTAAAACATATGTAAGCATACTTTTAAACATAAAATCCAAAGTTTCCATTCCACATTAAATATTTACACCTGAGTAATAAATTGGGAAAGATGCGATACCTTTTTGTAGTACTGTGTCAGTTACAATCACTGAACAAAGGCCATTAGCAGGCTGGGTGTTCAGCTATAAATTACCTATACTGTCTACCTTAACCAATCTTCACAATAAGCCAGTGGGAAGTTCATTAGCAGGTCATCAAGAAGGATTCAACGACCAACTAATGACCAACTGTGACCATTAATGAGGAGCTCTGTAACGCCAGAGCTTATGGCTCTTTGTAGAGGACAGTGGAGCTCATTTGCTGAAGCAGAGATGCTCACAGCTGCAGGCACATGTAAGTAACAGGCAAAGGCTGACTCAAGGGCGATATTGCGAATTGACAGAGTATTTTGGGAGCACATCCTGATCTGCCCTCTCCTGAGTGCATGCTGTAGGACGGGCTGGATTTTTCCAGACAAGTACACCTTCGAAGTGAGCGGTTGGAGGATGCAGAGTTTGGCATGCAGAGTCTGCATGGGCAGTCTGTTTCTAAGGAGTCTGTATATTTTTAAAAAAGCATGTAAAATTCACGTAAATGTAAAAAAAAGGTTCTTCATATTTAAGCTGATGTAAAAAAAACAACCTGACTACCAATTAATCGAAATCATTCACAGTTAACACTAAACTCTAAATCTCTCCCTTTTCTATGCTGAGAAAAACTATAGAATTGGATTGAAAACTGTAAAAGTTTGATGAATGGATATTTGATGTTTTTAATGCCATTAATTTAAATTTTCCTGTAAATGCTGGATTATTACAGTTTTATAGTCTATCTTTGAAGGAATTTAAATGCACATTTTAAATTTACAGCAAGGGAAATCCATCTCTCTCTGTCCCCTTTGCTACAAGACATTGTAAATTCTTGAGAATGTTGTCTCAAGTCCTAGATAAACTGCTATTTTTTATGCACCCTGGAAAAGTCCAGAGGCATTAGATTACAATTATTAAGTGAAACTGAATAGTGCTGGGGTTTTTATTACTCCTTCCCCCATCTCCAACAAAAACACTCTCAAGAAAGGAAAAAGAAAAAACTGACACTTTTGACTTTTCACTATAATTCTCTCTTTTTTTTTTTTTTTACTGTGAAATAATGCATTAAAGACGTGCCAGAGAACACCTAAAAAGTAAGCTTCAACTGCATATTTCTCCATCACCCTTAACTCTGAAGATGAATATGCTGATACTATATTGAGCTGATTTTTGTAAAACCTGGAATATATAGCACTACACGTTCCTGCTGCTCACTGTGATAAAGTTGTGCTGTCAACTCCAGCCAACCGGGTTCAAGCTAAATTAATCAAAAGCTCTTTGCCATCTAAACTGAAAACAATTTTTGTTACACAGTATGCTTTCAAGTAGAGCAGAATGCAAGGAGGGACCACAACAAAGTGAACTTCCTTGAAGCCAGCTAATCCCTTCAGCAGAGGAACACACTGAGTTTGTGTCCGTTTTCTCTTAATTGGGAGCATTTAGGGCACTCCGCAAACTACTGCTACGGGAGCTTATGTCCAGGAGAGGGCAGTGTCTAACTTCGAAACCTTTTATTAAAAAAAAAGTAAATAAAAGTAAATACCCAGTATATAAACTCTAATTTAAAACATCAGCCCTCTATGATCCTGCTAGTTGTAATTAGCAAATAGTGAGTGTTTTGTGGTTAATGAAATGTCATCTTGTATGGGCAGTTTAAATCACTCTTGTGCCATTAGTCAGACAAGTTAGTATATGCTGTGATGGCACCTGTTCTAGCTTTTGATTTGGCAGATTCTTTAGTGAAGGACAACCATTTTTGTTGAAAGCAATGCTAATTATCAGACAAGTTCTGCAACCTCTTTTTAGAAGAATCCTCAAAAATATATTACGGAAATGAAGCGCTGAGAGTCATACTCAGCATCTAGTAATACTGAGTGCCAAGAGAATGGAAATGTTAAGTGTACAGAAATACGGGAATTTCTTTCACTGTACAACGTAAACTATTCACAAAATCATGCACAGACATATGTATGCCATTTATTTTCAATATTAACACTTCAAAATGTAATTACAAAAGGCCAAGGCAGACACAATCAAAATCTCTTACAAAGGAATTAAATACTATTCTTTACATTCATATTAGAGAAAAAGTACTGACAAAATATCAGTCTTCCAAGAGGAGGGATGTAAAAGCTGCTAAATTCCTAGTTGTGATGTATAGGTGGCAATTTCTCACAAAGTCAGTGACCCACTTGTTTTGCCAATGTCAACTGCCAAGCCCAGCAAGCAAGTGGGTAGAAGCTGCTCATGTTTTCAGATGTCTTACATCCTAAGACAGTTCTTGAAAGCCTTCCTTTAAATACGATTAAGGAAAAAAAAAAAA
>VWYH01010854.1:628031-751746 GCA_013399365.1 Pampusana beccarii | reverse complement strand
AAAAAAAAAAAAAAAAAAAAAAAGAAAACTAAGGTACCATATAGTTTTTACTCATGAGCCTTGATCATATTTTAGGGAACTGTAAGTCTTCTCTTAGAGTAAGATGAACTTCAGAGATTTCCTCATTTCCTTCCTTGCCTGTACAAAGCCTCACCTACTGCTATGCTGCCCTCCAGTTTACATATATATTTTCACATCTTGATATCTTGTTCTCTGTTACCAGATCAGAACTGTTTTGCTGTACATTTCATACAGCAGGTTAGACCAAATTAAACAAACAAATAAATAATGCTGTTTTCTGAAACATAACTGCAAGATGGGAGCGGCTAAATTCTAGTCTTGTCACTGAGCGGTGTGTTCTGCAGTCTTTGGCAAGGCAAAAGGTCTTGCATCCATACAATTGTGAAGACACAATGTGCAAATTCTCTCTACTTCGGATTCAGCAGATGTAGTTTTGAAAGGGCTGGGTATTATCATTCCACTAAATATTACCATGCAAGTATCATACAAAGAGGCTGAATGCGATTACACAGCTATATCTCCTCCTTAATAGACTTGTCTGTATCTTGCTACGCTGCAGAGCAGAATGGAGGTTGCATGGGACTCTGAATTAAATATTTAATAAGCACTTCAGGCTGTAAATGTGTAAATTTAGAGTATACACAACCATTCCTCAAAAAAAAAAAAAACCCAACCTACACAAAAAAACCCCAAACACATCAGCTGAAGGTTTGCAACAAGATCAAAGACAGCTTGTAGGTTTTGAACTTTCTCTGAATTTGTAGCTATCACTATTTATTGGAGAGATTAAAAGATCACTTTTTTGAATTTCTGATTTTTTTTTTTTAATCGGAAAAAAAAGCCTAATTATTGTTCATTAGGTTTTACTTTGTGGTTTTTGTTCATTTGTTTGTTTGTTGCTTGTTGTGGGTTTTCTTTTTGTTGTGGGTTTTTTTGTTTTTCTGGTTTTTTAACTTAGAAACTAGCCCACGTTCACTACAGAGCTAAACTTATATGACTGCTTATAGTCATCCACTGCCACACGAAAAGGCCTTTACCCCGTAAGGCTTCCAACTGCTGAATTACAGTTCAACAGCAGGACACTCACTGGAGGTGTCTGTATGTTGCTGCTGACACATTCCCTGCCATCAGCCCTGAGATATTTGAGGCTGCAACACTCAATAAGATGCTACACAGAAACATACATGGTAAGGTCTAAGATTAACCAAGAACATTAAAAAATTTGGTGGACCGCTTCATAGCTTGTGAAGCAAAAAATCCCAAATTCTTTCTGCTTTGGATGGACTCTTTAGCATCAGGACTGTTAGAGAGTCAAAGAAGACAGACACCACCATAGCAGACTGCAGAAAGAGAAGTAATACATATGGGACTTTGGGCTCAAAATGCCCAGAACACATCCCAGGTATGTACATTGTTAAACTAACCTTCGTTTCACAAGAGGTAACAAAACCCCTGAACCCATAATCTTGATTTTCCTAACAGCAGGCTTCTCTTCTTGATAGATGGTAATGTCAGGCTGATAAATTAGTTGTTCAGTAAGTATTTTTCATTCCTTCCTCTTCAGAAGTAGAGGCTGGAGTGGGAGACAACAGCTATCACAAGCACAAAGCAAGAGTTGCTAAAGAAAAGGAAAAATCACTGCAATTGTTTTACAAATTGACTTTTACTCTGGAAATTTTCTCTTTTTTTTTTTTTTTTAGATTAATGCAGTTCTCCAACGTATTTTTCTTGTGCTTTCTGTGTCAGACCAAAAAATAATTTTGACTTTTAAATGCTTAGCCGTTTTTCGATATAAGTCCCAAGAAAATAACCAAGGTAACAAAATATCACCAATGGGGAAAAAAAAAAAATAAATGAGGTGTCTCTAAATGTCAAACTTCACACGCTTTTCAGCTCTTACAGGCTCATGACCTGGGAGTTTTAAATCTTTCCACACCATGCATAGCTTACTATTCAGTGTTTTGTTTCTTGATTCTTTTCCAACCATACTGCCTTTGACTACGGTGCTGTGGCTTTTGGATTTTAATGATGCTACACAGTAAAAAAACAAACTCAGCTAGAAGCCTGAAGTATCCTTTGCATAAAGAAGTCCCACAAGGGCTCCCATGAGGAGTCCCATACGGGAGACCATGATCCTTAAGGTCTTTCTCTGTCTTGCCCCCATGGTGCCTGTATGGGAACGTTGCGCAAGATTGGAGAGGAGTTTAGTTAAATGTAAATACACTCAAAGTGACTTGCACCTGTCTGTAGAAAAAGCACATACATCACAGTAATTGTTTTACTGACCTTGTGTGCTTGATGAGTAGAACCTCTGTGTTAGATTACATAGGCCTGTGAGGAACTCCAGGCACCTTACCAGTATGTCTGAGATTCCTGCTTTGTTGTGAGAAAGAGCGGGAGGCTGCGCCTGCCTGAAGCCTTGAAATACAGGCGAGCTCAGCAGGCCCAGTGATCTTCAAGCAGGGCTGAACTTACCAGTGCCTGTGTCCCCACTTGTTACCTCTGCATGGGAGCTTAGGTGCTACTTGGGAGATCCCCCAGTAGAGAGGTAACCAAAATAAAACTTGCTCTTTGCAATGCATTCGTGGCCTCTGGCTCTTCTTGCGACGTGCCTGCATATATGTGCACAGTGCCCCTGCCCCTCTGCAATCTGACCACCAGAACGGCCTTTTGCAGCTTTAGCTTTGTCAAATCCTGCTCTGGGTCAGGTATTGGGAAAGTCTTAGAAAAAAAGGAGGGGTTTCTTGTTTATCTTTTCATATTTCAGAGAGGTTAGAATAGCCAAAATAAAAAACAAAGTATGTCTCTCTGGTAAAGAATATTTATTGATAAGAAATACTGTAAGAACTGTAACCTCCTGGAGTTCTGTAGATGACTCTGGGTCTCAAGAAACTATAAAGCTGGAATAATTTCTCTGTTAGTTAAGGAAGACAGTTTCAAGCCATTACAGCTCTCACAAAATTTTCCTCCTTGCCATGCAAAACCCAGTGCCAAATCAGCAGGAGACTGAAAGTAGGACTTACGCAGCTCTTCTCAGTTAGAATGCAGCTGTCACTGGACTTGTTTTGGTAAGGACCTACTTGAACGTAATGATAAATCCCGTCCACCCATGACTACAATGGCAATAATTTTCTAATGCAGCACATTTTCAACAGTTCAACTCCCGTTTCGCTTTACTTTTTTTTCCTTAACGTGAATAGTGTCTGCCCACCAGACAAAAACATTCGAATCTCTTGCCATGTAGGTTTTGTTATGAATCCTGTTTTCTTGTTTATTCAGAACAGAATGTAGTGGGTTTGCTTTGCTCTCTTGTGGTGCTAGTCCATGTCAAAAAACCCGGCATATAAATCACAGCAACCAGCTGCAGCCCCAGCACTTCTCACACCCTCCCTCCCAGACGCACTGCACAACACTTTCCATACAAGGGGAATGCAGACTGTGTCCCGGATTCTAGATAATGATAAATAACACACTTTTTTTTCCAAAAGAGGTTGACTCCGGGGAGCTGTAGCAAACAACTTACTGTGTCAGATCATACCTAAATGAAAATAGCAATAATTTTAAGGAACAGATTTGTTAATTCAGTTTACAAACAAATTCTCAACTCTTTACCATCTTGCAGTTGTTTCAGCCCCTAACTCTTCAGCCAGTAGATTTCTTCTGACATAGCACTTAATGAACAGCATTAGAAACTGTTTTACTATAAGGTCTCATAATACCTGCTCTTTGACTGCTTTGGAAAAAAGGAATGTAGTGTTTGTGTAGTCATTAGATAATTGACTACACATAGCAAATTCTCAGCTTTGGAGGCACACATATACACTAAGTAATAATTTGTGGGTTTATTTTCCATTGTTCAGCCTGGCTGGTCTTTTACTCCCTTTGCTCTTTCTTCATGAGCAAGCCTACCATGGACTGACTAGCTTGCAGGGAATTATTTGGGCAAAGAAGCATTCTGAAAAATACTGTGGAGATGGGCTGCATATGGAAGATTTCAGGCACAGAGTCCCCTACACCTGCTAGGTGGGTATTAAGGAAATTGAGACTCCAAATAATACACAATAAATAATTAAACACTATATCATCTTCTCGTAATATTTCCTCTTCCGCACACACAAGAAACATTAGCTGTTGTAAGATTTTGATGAACTAACCAGTTCTGTCAGATCACATGATACGATGAAAAATGCCGTTTGGAAAAGGCCCAGGCTAGTTTGGCAAGCATGTGGATGGGGAAAACTTCCATTCCCTTAAAGCAATGTGGCACAGCAGGATAAATACAATTGAAATAAACCACATCTATTACGTAAATCAAAACATTTAAATTCAGTTCAAAATTATGTGAAACCTCTTCTCTGTTTAAATTTTCACCAGGAAAGTCATTAAGCACAACAGAAAACTGGAGCCCTGATGAACTGAACCTGTTCATTACTAATAAAATGGTTAAGCAAAGTCAACACTGTTTGCTTTTCCTGTAATAAAGCCTATGAGAGCAGGAACATATTTCATGCTTATTGATACTGAGTTTTTCTATTTAAAAAAATGAAAAAAGAAGAATTATATATGCATAGTACAGATGTGCTTCTGCTTTAAATCGTAGTGTGCCTACCTTATGTCATGAAGATATTGCAACGGACAGAGAAAATACTAATTCTTAGTACATCCTCAGAAATAAGCCAACGTTTGCCATTTAATTATCACATGGACTAATATTTGTTTATATAATTTTGAAGTCCTAGCACATGAAACATTTCTACTGCACAAAAATGTGAACTTGTGCTGTTCCTAACAGCACGGGGTTTTCGATTTTTTTGCTGTAGCCATTACACCATGTACTCTTTCTATTTCTCTTGCATGTATAAGTTAGTCCACTGCTCTCCAAAGAAACCCCTGAAACAAAATCCATGAAAATAAAACCCTTTCATTCACAAAGATGCAAATGAAGACACTTGTTTGCTTGTCCGTGACAAATATGCCATACTCTTGGACCATACACGTGCTGGGCTCTACTACTACTGATCAGCTTCCTTTCCACATGAAAGGCAGACAGGCTTTTTTGGCATATACCTCTATATAATTGCATATTGACAGACAATGCCTAGTGAGGGCAGCTACACAAATGCCACCAATGGAATAAAAAGAATCCAGCTAGCTCTGCATACGTGCTACCTGAGTTTAAAGGAAAAAAAAACAAAAAGTAGAGAAATGGGGTCAAGTTTGAATTCTTGTTGCTGTACCCTGCTATCTGACCTCTAGGCATATGAGTGGAGTAGAGGATCTCTATTATAACCAGAATTCCCACAGGAAAAAAAAGATGGGTCTGTCTGAAAGCAGGATTCCTGTCCCATGCTCCTGGGCCACAGAGCACCTCCTCCCTCCGCTCCTTGCTCTGCATGAGAGCTTCTGCTCCACAGCAGGGCCTGCCCACTGCTCCCAGACCCAGAAACTTGCTTTCTCTCACTTTGTTTTTGGGATGGGTGAAGAGCTGTGATCTCCATCCCCCTCCACAGACAGTAGCTGTTCCTACACCACATGGCCAAGAAGGGGAGCGTGGTTCTTGTGCTCCTAAACAACACCTGCTCGAGGGTTGGCTTTACCTTGGCTGTCACTCTTTAACAGGAAAATGGCCTGGCTGGGTGGTAGGTACAAGAGGAAGAAGCAGAGCCTGATGTTCCCATCTGTGTTTGAAGTAGCTGTCATCCTGGGCATCATAAAATGTGAGTCTTCCAAATCAACTTCCTTCTCAAGAACAACTAATCATTCAATTATTCTGGTTTCTTGCACATATTTGCCAAGAGGAGATGTTCTTGGGTACTGGAAAGTCTGGACAACCGCAAGGCTTAAATGCTTTATCTTCTTGCAGCAGTCACAGGGGTCGCATTTCTCTAGTCCATCTTCATCCCCCTTTAGTTGTAATTTCCATAGTTGCACTGTACAGGGTCCTGCCAGCAAAACTCCTGAGAGATTTAAGGATCTTGTATCTGAAGCCAAAACCTGAGGTCAGCAAGCAGGCTATCAATCCTCATTACTAGCATAACTGTGAATTTCCTGATCAATTTACACAACTTACTGTCCTCCTGCTGCACGCCCAGTAATACTGTAATTTTTGTTTTAATTTTCTAAGTGCTCTGAGAGGCACAGGAGTTGTGGCATTTCTTAAAAGCAGAAGAAAGTGAAGGAAAATCTCACCTTGCTCCCTTCAAACTCCAAGAATACAGAATGTTCTCTACAATGTTGTTTGCGTTTTTTAAAAGTTCTTTCAGGTCTCATAGAAAGGACTAAAAGCAGAGTTTGAGTGACAATAGAAATATAAGGTATGACAGCTGCTGGTTACATGAACAGAGACAAATATTCATTATGCAATATTTATTACACAAACTGTGCAAGGAGGGTGGTGGCAAGTTGGTGTCTCTGACAGCACAGCTCTCTGCAGAGGTGCATGGTGACACCCTGAGCAGCAGCCCCACTGCTCATCCAGTCCTCTGACCCTCCGGAGTTGAGGCTGACAGTCATCCCCACCTGCATGATGGCTTTTTAATGTGGACACCTGTCCACAAGGCACCAGGGTAAGTTTGCAAAATCGCTTTTCATTTGTGACTTGGAGCTAGAATTTTAACCCAGGTCTGGGGAAAAAGAAGAGGGTGTGTTAACCCTTGCACTACCTAGCCCATCATCAGGTCTGAAAAATACCACTGCAGCTATAGGCTTTGATTTTTATTGCAATAACTTGTAAGTAATAAAACAATTGCACATTTTAGAATGTGTTTAGTACAGTATTTACTTTCAGTCCCTCAGCATCTAAATGGCATCCTTTAAAAAATGCGTTACAACAGCAGACATATGAAAATGAGTATTTTTTATAAAACAGTCCAAAAGGAATGGCCATAGGCATTAAGTATTACATGATTAGATATCCAGCCAGTTTCCTAAATGTATAGTGTACACTCTCATTGGAGTTTAAATCCATACTTAAATGAAGTGATATGGATTATTTGAAATGAGAATAGCGTGTCGGGAAAAACCACCTTAAAATCCTCCTTCTTTTTATTTTTTTAAATGTTAATTTGGGATCACTAAAAGATGGAAATTTATTGGTATGATGAAAAACAGCAAGGTGAGGTTATACTTACGACCAAAGTTTGGAAAGAGTGGTGGTTTGCTTCTTTGTTCCTTGTTTGGGGTTTTTTATGCACTAGGCTAGGGATAACAAGTATATTAAACTTTATTTTACATAAGTTATTCTCCTAAAATGCTTTGTAGCACGACATGGTAAAGTACAAGTGTTAAATAATGAGATAATTTAAGAGGTATGAAAAAACAGTGGAAAATAATAAAAGCCAGAGGGAAAAAGGCAAAGTTGTTTCTACTCTAGGTGGTCACTTGAAGATGAAGCAAGGATTTTTTTCAATACTGTGATGGCAGGCAGCATCTCCTTGGAGTCCAAGGCAGTTAATAGTATGATATGGGGTGGATGGTCCTGTAACTTTTCTAATATTTCCTCTGAGTCAGCCTCTAAAACTAATAGGTGTGTTGATGAGTGTGAGAGAAAAGCTAACTCAATGGGAACAGTAGCAATTTTTAAATGTCCTTCTGAATTGTATCTCATACTACAATGAGGGATTCTTGTAAAAGCTATTTCAATTTTTATTGTTTAGGTCAGTATCGTGTGGAAGGAGTAGCTGGGAAGCACAAAAAGGTCATTACTGTTGAGATTAGGACCTGACCTCTTCAAGGGTGTGTACATGGGAAGCTGGACGATGGTAATGAGAAGATATCCTCTTAGAGATGGGCTGCTGGCACCTGCCCAGGCCTAGTGACACTGTAGTAGCCAAAACACAGCTTCCAGAAAAAAGGCTGAGCTGAAAGAGGAGGATATTGCTTTTTCTCCGCTAAATAAAAGCCCACAACACTCCTGTTGCCCCATGTTTCCACAATCACCTGTTACCATGCCATCCCCTCCTCTGCATCCTGAGGGGTCTCCTGCAATTGCCAGCAACTCCCTGCCTGTAGACAACTCCAAGACTAGACCTCCGGCACCCAGATCAGGCGAGAGGCAGTGTGAACGTGTTAACACGGAGATCCATCTTACGCCTTGAAGGCTGGAAACGGTTGGGCCCCTAACAGAAAAGATCAGCAAATATTATGAAATTACTTTGCCTGAGGAGCGATGAGGATAAATAAATAAATAAAGCAAAACGCTGCAAAAGAGTTGTGGGAGAAGTGGCTGACATCAGCTGCCTTCCTTTATCCAACAGAAAGATTCTTCTGTTCTAAGTTTAAGAGTGGCATTACAAATAAGAACTAGCTAAGAGTAGCAGTTTGCCATCCTGAATAAAATGAATCATTCCTAACATGATTAGCACATGTTACATATTAGAATCAAACTGAAATGCAAGTTTGAAAAGAGCATTTGTCGCAAAGGCAGGAGAAAAAGGTTGACACGACATTTTCTGCATAAATTAAGACTTTGAAGAAAAAACCCTGCTTTTTATGTTTGTTTTTAAGATATTTCTATTAAAAAGCTATTTGTTACTCAAATGTCACTTTTATGAATAAAAACTTATCTTGGTGACACAGGAGATATTGAAGACGAGCTGTTGTTTGTGTAAAGAGCTGCAAACCCCCAGATTTTTACTAAGAAAGACCAAGAATGCAGAGTTACTAACCCACCCTCTCACTAAGTGGGAACATGAAAAGCTCCAACAGATTACTTGAAATTATCAAGGCAAATTGCTAGAATGGTTAGACAGGATTAAAAACATATGTCCCATGGAATTTTTCCAGTTTCATTTATGAACTGACCATAAATGAATGATTGTTAGACTGGACACACTGGGTTCAACAGAATTAATTTTCCACAATTCAGACAGTGGGATGGAAAAGCAGAGGTTTCCAGGAGACAAGATTTCTAATAAAAAGTCCTTGCCATTCTGTTTTCTTGAATTTTTTTTTCCTGTCTGTTAGTTTATTTAATTTGAATAGATCAGCACTTCAGAGCTGTCAGCCCAGGACAGTCTGAAGAGCAAGGCTGGCCTATTTAGCCAATATTCTGGTATCTCTCCCAGGACTTGCAGGCTCTGAATTCAAGTGCTGCAGGAGGAAGCTTGGAAACCCTGTTGGACTTTGGCCCACCTATGTTCTCAGAGACTTAAACCTCTCTGCTAAGGAGAGTAACTTATTTGGTGCTGGGGATTCTAAGGCTTTACTGCTAGCAAGCTTCACATCAATGATCTTGGAAACTCTTGGATGTCTTTCTGCCTGGAAGTGTGGACCTTGGAAGTCCAATTCAAGCTTCTTGAAGCTGCAGCTTCTCGGCTGCCTCCCTGTTGACCATCTCAAGACCAGAGATGCAGCAAGATCCCTGGCACACCAGTCATGTTGCACAGTAAGGCTGTTCTAACTGTAGCCCACTGGGAAGTCAGACTTCCAGCTTTACTGATCAGGTATGAAAGGCCCCACATGACTGTCAGTATTCAAGACCAGGGAACTGTAAGTCGGGGATCTTCACTGACTTGCCATAAATCTAAGACGGTCGATTTGCCAAAATGCTGTGAAGCCCATTTGTTCTGACTGAGACCCTCTTTTACCAAAAATTTCTGACCTTGACATTCAGTTGCAGCTCTAGCTCTCCTACCTGTGCTCTGTACGACTTTGGGATACTTACTGACACTTTCTATTCTAATTTATCTGCCATCATGGTCAGAGAAATTTGTCCTCCAATCCTCTGTTTTGTTTAATTAAACTGCAAAGGCAGCAAGTCAATGAGATTTCACAATCAAGACTCCCCAGCATCAGCTGAATGAACGAGTAGGCCTGAGTACATTACATAGTAAAACAATATGCAGATATAATAGCTAAAGTCCTGAAAGCAATATAGTTCTAAAATGCTGTATTGGATCATCTGTACTGCTTCTGTACTAGAGGTTACTCATTCTGAACCACATTGGTGATATAATTGTAGGATGTGTTGTATATTGTAGATCTCTCATTACTGTTTCCACTGTACAAACCAGATTAAAATTACAAGGGATCCTTCCTCTGGTGGAGGCCAGTAAATGTCGCTGTGATAACAAATATTGCTAGTTACATTTGTGACTGTTCTTTTCTTCGTTCACTATTTCTTCATCTGTTCCTCAAAGAGGTTACTTGTTTTGGCAGGCAACATAAACAAGTGTGAAGGAAGGGGAAGATTTATTAATGCATTTATATAAAGGGTGTCAAATTTAATTCAGTATAATCTGTAGGGCAATATTACTTTCAATTTATTAGGAAAAAATAAATAAAGCTTGAATGGCTAGATACTGGCAAGGGCTATAAAGAAATTGCTCATGAAACCTTTGCAAAAAGCACCCTGTTATCACTTCAGTCTGAGCTACACTTCTGCAATGAGGAAACTGCTTAACACACTAAGCTACAAGATGACTCATATGGTTCAAATTAAGCATTTACATAACTATGTATAGGCTGGGGGTGTTGGATCATAAGCTTCATGGAGGAAGAGAATAATTTCTCTCATGCTTATTACACACCTAAAACTCCATTCCTTTTCCAGAAATCTTCCGGCTTCTAGTAGGAATATCTTTGCAATGTCTCTTACAACATCTTAGATATCTTTTTACTTCATTTTCTTTTCACTATTGACTTGGGGCAAATATAGCGCTTTCTGGATGCATTTGTTCTAGAAAGAAAGGTACAAGTAAAACTGAAAAAGGCAAAGTAGTAAAGATAAAAATCAAGGAAAACATTTTGTAATTTAAATTGTTGTATTAGAGGAGGAATTAAAAGTGGAAGAAAAATGTTTGCTGGTACCTGCTTTGTCAATCTTATATAGATACTCCATGTCATTAACCTACAATAAAGACGAAATTTAACTGCATATGATCTAGAAATAGTTGTATCTTCTTGCACGGCTGACCATGTGCTATTTAATGGTCAAGGTTTTTCAGTCAATATGTGTGTAAGTCTTTCAAAATACACCCTAAATCATAATTACTGTTGTGAGAGGTATTATAATAGGGATGAATTTGGACCCTAACAGTATAGTCTGATGAGTTTTTAATGGTTAGAGATGATGTTTGCTAGAAGATGCAGGTGTGAAGAAATTGAAACATTCATCACAAAGTTAGAACAAACACTTGTCCTGCCCATCCCTAATTGCAATCGTTCTCACTTCTGTGTGTGCCCCATATATTGATTTCCTTTTCACTATTTTTGCAATCCAGTGGGAAAACTTGGAACTTCAAGTTAAATAAACTTTGACCTGTTGCCTTTCACAAAAGGGTGTGTTTCATCTCTGTGTTTATGGATAGAATTTTGTTTTCCTGTATTGCCTTCATATGGACCATCTAAGGTAGTCTGCAGTGCTGCTAAATAGCACAACAACTTTTCTGATGCAGATGGCTGGCTTTACTTTTTCTGCCCAGCAGAACATAATTAATACACTTTTATGATTGCTAGCGTGATAAGAAACCAGTTGCTGAAGTACTGCCCAGACTGACAGCAAAACTCCTGTTCTAGTCTGGGATTTCACCCACTGTCTTCACAGCACTGCAGCATTTTGCACAGTAAAATGCCATCTGTTGATGGCTGGCAAAATAACCCTCATCATTACCACTGCCCAGCTCAACAGCTGTAGAGTGTAGTGAAATATAAAACCATTTAAGGCTCCTATTTCTGTGAGATAAATGTATGAGGACACTCCATATTATTCCTTCCATGCAAAAGCGTATCATCTTGGATTGTTTTATTACGGGTGAACAGCAGGCAAATGGAATTTGGGTGTTTATGTGGGCTAAAAAGAATGGGTTTAGTCAATTTTTCATGCATGGGTCACTGAACAATTTTCACTGCTCACAACAGTTACTGATGTGCTTCTTGTATTTCTGGCTCACGCTATCAAGGAGAGCCCTGTTGAATGCTGCTTCTCTTGCAACCCCAAATGTATTTATGATGTCCACACAAAAAAAGAGTGTAGTGAAGTGAGAAGAAAATCACAGTAGCTCCTTTGAGAGCTGAGGTTAAAGGCTAAATTCTAGTCAGCTGGAGAAAGTGACTAATTGTGAGGAAAGAACAACAAAATCAACCCATACCTTGCAAGAAATGATTTTATTTCTGGTGTTAGGGGATGAACACTTACTGTTAATAAAAAGGTAGTCATGGAAACACGGTGGCTGCAGCAGAGACCTTTCAGACTAGTAAGTCCACATCCTTAGTGCAGGATATAGTTTTCATTCTTCTAACCTACTTAGTAGATATTAAACTGATGTTTTACTGGAGCTTAGCCAAAAGACCAGCAAGAAAGTTGCATAATTATGTGATGAGAGATTTGGACAGAAGCCAAGACAAATGCTTGTGGATTAAATACTTGATATTTAGTTTTTATTCACTATAATGCTTTAAAATTCTCTGGAATGTATGCCCTTTATTGGTAGATTGAAATATATTCCCTTTGGGACAATATTGGAGGGAATATTTGCCCTCATGAAGTAAATACTTATTCTCAATTGCTTCTCAGTGGCCTGATAGCACAGTTGTGATAATCGTTCCTTTGCCAATAATCTCCGTGGTTTGCCTGGATTCAAGCTATATCTTCTTGAAATATGGGTATGGGTAATAATTCAGCTTAAATATTAATTCTTTCTTCCTCTTCTTCTGAATTTGCAGAGAACATAAGTTTTCTACACGTTAAAGATGCAGTAAGAAAATCCTTTGGGTTTTTATGCATAAAAAGGAGGACTATCCAGAGACCATAACATAATGGGAATTGACCTATTTAGTAATGCTTCCTGACTAATTCTTATCCTCCTAAGAAAGGCATCTTAAGTGAATTAAAAGGTTCATGTATATAAATTGCCTGAAACTATTCAAGGATGATGATAAAAGTATGAAAAAAATTGTAATTCTGTTGGTAGAGAAGGGAACTTCTTTATATATGGGAAAGACTGGAATTGGTAGAAGCAAGAAATACCTTCTGTTCATATAACGTAAGGCTACAGGCTCATTCACAAACAGAGATAGGCAAGGTCTGTCCAGATGCTAAGCCTTAGCTCTCATTCAGAATTGTGACAGTTCCAGTTACTCAGGAAACTGCAAAGAACAAAATTCCCAGTAAAAGGCCATATAGACCATGACTATGCCTTCTTCCTCAGACGTACATAAAGCTTTTATACAATTCATTTGGCCTTGGCCAAGGCAATGTGGTTTTGGTTTGGGGTTTTTTTGTCTTTTTGATTTGTTTTGTTTTGTTTTCCATAAATATCTAATTTTAGAAAACAAAGGAAGAAAGACACAAATTATTTGTGAACTCAGATGGGTTTTGGCTGGCAGACCAGAAAAAAGTAGAAAATATCAATAGAATTCTTTTGACATTTTCAAATAAACTTTGTCAATATTTCTTATTCTAATTTATTTTCTTTTTACTCTGATGAAGGAAAGATTTTTCAAAGGGGATTAAAAAACTGGAAGGGAAATGTAACTTATTGTTTCGTGATGAAAGAGATGGCTACTCCAAAATGAAATACTGCATGGTGTCATTGTTGCACCAAATATTCCTGAAGAGATTATTTAACTTCAACCCTAAAAATTGCACTCTTATTTCTTGGCCAAATATTTACCCTTCACGGATGCAAATCTTGAGGGTAGAACTGTGCTCATTATTGTGAGAACAGACTTCTTTAACGTAGTAAGCCCCCTTATTTGAATTGTTCTTTTACCATATCCAGCCTTTCAGGCAAGTGTTATTTGCAAATATGAGTAAAGAGAGCATTATTGAGTTCTGTCAAGAGGTGAGATATGTAAACATGACCTAATATAACAGTCTACACGTCTTCAGATGCCTTAGACTTGTACAGAAACATGCAGAAAACATGCAGAACTTCACTTAAAAACTATGTAGGATTTTTTTCTGCCAGCCTTTATGTCCCAGGTGTGAGAGGATGGAAGTGGTATATAACTTAGTCTTGTTCAGAACACACTTACTGGAAAGACCCCCATCTGACAGTCATTGAGAAATCAACAGAGTAAGGATCATCTTGGCTAAACTATCTTCTGTGACTTCAAATTTCCTCTAAAATACGTCAGGTGAGTGATTTATAACAGATTGCATGTGTGTATGGTCACTGTCATCTTGCTGGGATGAAGAGCAGCATGTCAACGTTTAATTACACAGAGACTAAGAAGTCATGGATTTCTTGGATTCATGGATTTTATTTGACTGTTCAGTATTCTAAAACCAGACTGAACCAAAGGACTGGGAAAGACAGTATGGAAAGTGATTTTCTGTACGTCCTGATGTTGTCTGGGCATCATATCTCCAGAAAAACAAATTTTACAGTATTTTAGCCAAAATAAGTTTTTCTGTTACTATCTATGACAAAAACAACCAACCAAAGAGCACACAAAAAACCCAACCAACCAAACCAAACCAAACCAACCCAACCCAACCCAACCCAACAAAACACAAGAAAAAAGGTTTTGGTGGTGTATAAAAATTGAAATGAACTATGAATCCTTAACTATGAAACAAAGTGTGCCATCACAGAACATTTTCTATACAGGTTACAGTGCTTTCAACATCTCAAGTTGAGGTGATTTTAACCTTTGTTTTAGCACTTCTATTATAACATAAAGCCAGGAGATTACTTCTGAATGTCATAAAAACAGAGAAAAGGTGTTAAAACTGGCTGAACCACTGAGACAACGGTTTGTTTTTGGAGTTTGACTTGCATTTCAAATACAAAAATATTTTCTGTATATTCCATGCACCTCTGTCATTCAGATTTAACCACCTCAAACAAGGTATTAAAAGGCATGAATGTCTAATGTTTGCCATGGGGCTCAGTCTACCTATTTATGCCCACTGTACCCACACAACATGAGCTAGTTAGAATTATATTTATAATAAACCTTTGCTTAGTTTTGTTAGTTAGTTAGTTTGTTTTGTTTGTTGTTTGTTTGTTTGTTTTTAATATTCAGAATACTTTGGATTCATGTTACAGAAGCTGGATTGAAGAATTGTCCCAGGCATTTGCAGGGCAATATTGGGATTTCTGACCTGTGACTCTTCAGAAAAGTCTGCACTGCAAAATGTGGCTACCAAGAAGTTATCAGTCTACCTGTGGAGAAGGACATATCAAACTCTCACATAATGACATAAACAAAGAGATAATTTACAAAACCAGATGTGCTGCTGATTTTTCCCGATTCTGACATTCTGTGAGGATAACACAACGATCTGGTGAAACTGGCAAACAGCCATAATGAACCATAGATGCAGGACACAACCTTTCACTACAATCAGGCCTAAATACTCTGGAGGCAAATTCTCCTTTTACATCTGATCAAGATTTTGATTCAGCAGCACGGTAAAGAACATGCTTTCCTTTAAACATCTCTGTCCCATCTCTGCAGTACTCATATAAATGAAATAAATTAGGCAAACCTCACAGTTTATAAAGGAAAGCACATAATTAAGACTAAATTGAACTGGTATCAAACTATATAAGGGGAGAAGATAATTTCCATTTATATGTTTCAGTGTTGGTGTGACAAACACTGTAATAACACTACAGAATTATTAAAAATACATTTCATATTTTTATCCTTGCTAGTAACAGTCCGTGCTGGAGTCACCATCCCTGAAGGTGTTTAAAAGGCATTTAGACAAGATTCTTAGGGACATGGTTCAGTGCTAGAGGTGGACTCAATGATTCTGAGTGTCTCTTCTGACTAAAATGATTCTATGATTATTATAGATGTTAAACTTATTCATCAAAAGGTTAGAGGTAAGTTATAGAAACAGGTTAAAGATGTCCACACAAGTATGAGTTTACTTAAATTTAAGTACTTGGCTACTCCTTCCGAATTATTCAGATTCATAAGGTTGAATAAAGTTTTGTTTTGTTGGAAAAGTATGTCACAGTATTGAATTTTCCTAGTAGAAATTGTCTGTAATTAAAACCACACCAGGCTTTTAAATTTAAATTGTTCTTAACCACTGGAAAAATCATTTGTTTCTAAAACTTTCCAAAAGTGGTCTCAGTCTCACTGATGACCATTATAATTGCCTAATTAAGAATAAATGAACTTTATACATTGAGACAATAAAAGTTAATCCAGGAGAAAATTATACTTGGAAAAAAATAACTACAGGCTATTTCCAACACCATGAGAATATGTGTATATATATAGGTTTGACTACACTGTCCTTTCATTAAGTATATTTAAACAGGTTGAAGTAGTGCATGTGAAGAAAATACAGAGAAATGTAGGGTTTTATGTTCTACGCACTGGTTTATTTAATACAGATTTTCAGAAGAACAGAAAACTGTCCTTGCTAATCACAAAGTCTCTCCAAATCTATAGTCTAATAATTTTATATTTTCTTGACCGGAGAATAATTAACAACAAAAACATACATCCTGTAACACAGTAAGACTTCTATTTCAAAGATCCCGAAGACAGGAACTTAAACAAGCTGTGGTTATACACTACACCTTTGTTTCAAGTGGAAATTGTAGGTCACGAGAGAAAGACACAGTCTGCTCACATACAAGTTACTCTGAAATTTTTAATTTGTACAGTTCTGGCTTTCAGTGACTAAAGGCTACATCTTCAGGTTATTAGTATGTCTGTATCTAATGTGTCCTTTAATAAAGTGTGAATCATTCCAAATGACTGACAAAAACATTATAAAAAGCCATTTAATCCTCCTCTATCTTTCCATCACATCCTGAAGGGTATGAATCTATTCAAATACTATTCTAAGACACCATTCCTGAAAACAGACAACATTAGGCTTGAGGGCTACTGACATTAATAAAATTCAGATCAGAAGGTGATAAGTACCCTATGAAAAGGGGATTTCAGGCGAAATAGATGTGAAACTTCTCCATTACTTGGAAGTTATTACCTTTGTCATTGCTCTGTTAAAAAAAAACAGCAGCCCAGAGAAAGAGGCAAGAAAAATATGACTGCCATGTTTCAGCAGGCTCTAGACTATGAAATGACAGTAATGAAGTACTGTGGTCAGATATTGTATAACTCATGGAAAGAAACAAAAAAGAAATCCACGAGTACGGAAAGGAATTTTATTCCAAGTAAGTTCTGCATGATCACAGCTTCAACAGTCTTCATTAAAAACCATGCTACTTAAAACAAACATGGACGTAGAGCACAGTAACTCTTTTCCATAGATGACTATGCAATCACGGTCAACTAAAGGGAGACTCCACAATGATTTGAAATCGATGTATATTACAAGAGCCACTGGACATCACTGTCTCCTCATTTGTCACTAAATTAGATCTAATATTCTGCCTTAGCAGGTGTTCTGCTCCAATTATTGAACATAAATTGCAAATTCTTTGCTAGCCCTAGACTTCCTTTGAAGTATGATTTAGGAAGACCTCTAGTACCCTGGGATCTGATCTCTTTGAATTAAAATGCTGTAAACACATTGCTTATAAAAATGAAAAAAGAAGACTCCACAGAGGACAGACGAGGAGGGGGAGTAAAATGGGAAATTACATTAAAGAAGTCAAAAGGAAATAGTTTAACACTTTCAAAGATTTGGATGTTTAGACATTTCTAAAAACGGGGAAGTCAGAAGTGGAAGAATTGTGTGAAAATACCACTTGCTTTCTGCACACATCCAAGAGAAAAGGATGAATAATATGTCCTTTAACTGATGGCAGTTGCTTGTGTGTGAGAGAAGGAAAGGAACTGTGCACAGGCCTTTGCTCTTTCTCATGCCATGAACGTAGAATGTGTCCAGATCTTGATATTTTCTTCCACGGCATTTCTAGTGTCTGCCCTTTCCTAAATTCCCTAACCTTTGAAGATCCACAACATCTCATCTAATTTCTACAATGGCCCTCTCTCTAGCAGTCCTGTAAAATATTCTCACCCATTGCCATAAAAACCTGACTACTATGATCAGCTTCTTTGAAAGCAGCTTTTACTATCAAAATCCTTCATGTCACCTGCAGTAAGGCTATTCAAAACCACACTTATTTTCCTTTTATTGTCTCCTTATTCAACATTTTTTCTTTTTTCTTTTTCCTTTTTTTTTTTTTAATTATCTAAACATTTGTCACTCCTAAATTACTCTAAATAATAAAGCCCAGCACAATCTTTTAATAGGGTAAACATTTTGCTGGAAAAATAAATGGATGTTTTGCTTAAAAATGGAAGGAAAATTTTAAAAGGATCAAATAAAAAACCCTATTTTGAAAAGTATTAGCTCATCAGACTTATCTTGAGGTTTTAGCCTTAAAATTTTTTGTGATTCTCATTTTTTTATTACAGTTGAATAATTTTTGGAAAAAACAAATCATTTTAGGACATGAACACTACCTCTTAGCCAGTTATGGTTCCTTGTATAAATACTTGATTTTAAGTGGATATGTACACTTCCAGTTGATAGAAAGTGCTTTTAATACTTTCATCTCAATCCTTTCTGTTAACCAAGTTAAGAAGGGTTACAATAGCAGAACAGAAAGGATTGTTGCATTACCATGGCTTCAATAAATTCAGGATAAAAGTATAAATATCTAGTCCATACATTTAACTCCCTCCCTCCTGCCCCATGTTGCATGTCTAAGGATTTATAGTATCAAGTAACTTGTATTTCTGGTTAGAAAATTTCTCAGATAGAGTTTAGCTGGGATTAAAAAAAAAAAATTACAGAGGCTCAAGTTTTCAGTAAGGGAAAGACTCCACTAGAGACTTAAGAGAAAAAATAAATTAGAAGCATTGTTTTTTCCTTGCCTACTACTGTGCTTTAATCTTCATTTGCAAATGGATGAATGGATACAATTTTCATCTCTTCATTTATCTATCCAGAAGAAGTATTTCAGGACATTTTTATTACCTTTGGAATTTGGGGCATTTACAACAGTTATTTTATAACTAGAATAATCATTTCTGCAAAGGTGCACACAATGAAATGTACAGTGCGCAGAGCTGGCACTGTGGAGCCACAGGAGCAGAGAGAAGGGCAATGTATTCCACAGAGCAGAGACATGAAAGAGATGGGATATGTAGGGCAGCACAAAGAAAGTCAACCAAAACAAATTATTCGTCTCCGTCTTGGACTATCAGTAAACTCTTGCTCAGCTACTGATAACACAGGAGAAACCATATACCTGATCTTCACTAGCTAAGGAAGTATTTGCAGTCACTAGGTCACCATCTGGTTGTTTGCAGAACTCACCCATCATCAACTCATTTTTCAGAGAGGAAGTGGTAATTCAGGAGTTAAGCCAACATGACCATGTTGGAAATAACCCACAGAAAACTGGCAAAACCTTATTAGCTTTGCTGAGTGGAAATGTTAATTTTTGTCAGACCGTGGTGTTGTAAGGCTGCAGGTTCATTTTACTTTCCAGCCTCCAGGTCACACAAGGCACTTTGAAAATAAAACCAAGTTTTTTGCCTAAATTTCCAGTCATCCATACTCACGGTGGGATCCACTAGGCCATTTTCAAATGCTTACTGTTCAAAGTGATTTTAAAGGTTGTCTCATGAACTGAAAATTTGACGTAACAGGAATACTTCAGCATAAGCCCCCAGCTGGATGGTGTTTATCTCTGTCACACCAAATATTTGATGTCTTAGTATTCAGCTTCATGCCAGCATGGCTTTACCCACAGTGTCTTCCTTAAATTAAAATTAATATTTGAACTACTTAACTGCATTGGTACTTGAGTAGAAATAGATGACATTTTCATGTTTTTCTTCATAGAGTAGCTGTGTTGGCTCACTATGGAGTTAATTTTACATGTTTATCATATGCAATATAAGATTTAAATCATTTAGACCAGTAGTTTTAAAACTCTAGTTTTAGTTATTCTGAAATACTTCTTTTCTTCTTCATAACAAAACTCACTCAAGGGATATTAATATTGCCAGTTTTTGAACATCCTCTTGCAGTTTGAATAAAATGCAAATACTACACCCTGAGAAATGAAGGAAAAACTAGGTTGCCTTTATATTTTACAGCACAAGGTTGAAATTAAATGTGCCATTTTTCACCAAAATATTGTTTCCCATTACTGAAGAGAAGTGATGGGCCTGAGGGCCTCATGCATTACAAATCTCATGTGCTTTAAATTGCTAGTAAATCACTTGCAGTTTTGCCTTTGGTAGTTTCTGCCGAGCTCAGCATTTATTGCTTACAGCTGAATACAGCCATCTAAATCATCCATCACATTTTTATAACCTACTGTAGCTTTTCATTTCATACACCAAGGAACTCGCACATCTTCAGAATGGGAATGGGTGAACACACTCTACATACGCTGAATAGGACTATCCGCGCAGTTCAACGCAGTGTTTTTAATAGCATGGGGGAAAGTACCCTGGAGCTTCAGCCACCAGCAGCCATGGGCATTTGAGCTCACCCACAGGGACACAGATCCAGCACCTGACTCTCCGCCACAGACCCTTCCCCACTGGCTGAAGTTCACACCTCCAGCACTTGCTGGCACCACACCGCTTACCCCCACATGAACATTTCTCTCCCTCAGTGGCCCCACGCAAGTAATAAGATGAAATTTCATCCAGCCTTGATGGAGACACCAATGACCATGGAATACTAAGCAAACCTGCTCAGAACTGGTTTGCATGACGGGCTGAGATTTTGCCATGTTTCAAATTCCCTTGGCGGGACTCACATATGAGCCAAAGTCTCTCACTTGTTGTAAAGTTTCTTGTAGCTGGAAATAGTAAAATGTCTGTCGTTAGTGTTTAAATCCCCAAGAAGGTAATGTCTTTGAGAGCAGTGACTGAATATAGACTGGGTAAAATCCAGTTCTGTGCAAGAGGACGGCACCTTTTTATTCATCTATGAGTACTGTACAAATCATGATTTGCATGGAAGCTGAGAGGTTCAGAGACTCTGGGTTTCTGGAGCCTGATAGAGTGGTAAATAGCAAAAATTCAAAAGCTTCAGTGGAACCAGTGTTTTACCAGGTCCGAATTTGATGCCACTATGTAGTGCTCACAGATGTAAATTAGCTTAATCACTTGCTGTTGAAGACTTTTTTTCCATATATATTTTTTCTTGGGGTCCAGCTATATTCACTCAAAATCATATAGTTTATGGGCTTATTACAAAAGAGTCTGATCCACATTCCCAAAGTGGATTTTTTTTCCCACTCAAATTGCACATTATCCTTGCATAACAGTAGTTGAGTTCAAAACTCTGATGTTACATCTTATTACTACAACTCCGAGTTTTTAAGTGAACAACTCAGGATGTAGAATATTTTTTTAAAAATTCTACAAACTTCATTTTAAACTCTCGTCTATCACACTCTTTAAGAGCTGTCTTTTTATACTGTGTTGAACTGCCTTTTTTTTTTTTTCGCTTAATGGGAAACTAAAGGCATGATAAAATTGACTTTTCCACACTCCTATTTTAAAGTAGCACTTTAGATTATTACAAGCATATTGTCTCAACAGCAGAATCAAGTCCTTAGAGTTGGAAAGTGCTTAGAGTTGGAAAAAATTCCAACAGGCATTACAAAGACAGTATGAAAATGGATATCGCCGTCAAACCAAAGGCTTCATCCATTTACCCAACAATTTTAAAGCCACTTAGACACATTCTTGAAGATAACAAGGGGCTTATTTACCTGTAATTTGATTGATCTGTAATTTAGATGCTACGGGAATAAATACTTACTGGAAAGGGATAAACAGTTTTACTGCAGATACGGTACAATAGGAACTTATAATTATCAATAATTAATAATCACTATTAATAATTAGGCAGTTACTAATCAGTATCAACTAATTATTATTTAGCAATTAATCACATTCACCTATTAATTATTCATTAATTGATAAGTATTAACCAACTAATAGTTTTAACATATTTTTATTAACTACCTAAAAGAAATAAACTCTTCTTTCACAAAGTTACACTTTTCACTTTTTTCAAAACTTCTTTCATATATGTTTTCTTCCTCATACTCTTTAAAGGGGCAACCCCTGCCCCCAATGATACATCTGCCGATATTGACCTAAACACAGTTTGTGTTTGGGTCAATACCAACCTGTCACAAAAATCCCTATATTCTTAGTTTATCATGGTAAATTAATTCACTCCAAAAGACAGTGATGTATTTAAAAAATAAATAAATAAAATACAAATAAAATAAATAAATAAATAAAAGCTAGTTACTGAGTCAGTACTTCAGTATTCGAATATAACTTTTGGTATACTCCAAAAAACTGTCAGTTCAGAAAAATCCAAGGCACCTTCAATCAAAGCCTTTCAGAATACTTCTTTTTTTGACATTCTGACATGCACCTTTAGTTTTCTTAATTCCTAGCATCAAATAAATATCTACAGTGAGCTAATGGGATATGCCACCCAGGAATTAGAAGGCCCTTTCAGTGTGCTGAGTGCAATCCAGACAGAGACAATCTGATGCTCAACAGACCTGGCAGATTAGTTTGTGAAGACCTGTTTCTTCTATCTATAGCTTTGCATATATATCCCAGAGTGCAGAGAACCTATCAGGAAATACCATCTCATTTCCCTGGTCATGATAGAAAAAACGTTACATTTTTTGGAGTCATGTCAAACATTCAGGCTTTATAATGCTTATGGAAATCCAGGAGCCTTCATCAAGAAGACTTAACTGAAGAAAAATACCGAAGTTTTATTAAGGAAAAATAATATTGATATTTATTTTCACTTTTTAGTTCAAGCTGCTTCTACTCACTACATTGATATAGAACAGGTTACAAATAAAAAGAAAATTAATGTAATAAAACCAGGAACTCTGTGATTTCAGAAGCCAACATGCAGAACCCAGGGTTAGGCTATGTTCATAAGTGCATGCAATCCCATTTTCATATGACTAATACAATTTATTACCACTGAAAAACTTCAAGTTTCAAAAACCAACACAGAAATGTAGACTGGTATTCGATGATGCATTGATTCAGAAAACGAACAAACAAAAACCCACAAGCACAAAACCAAACACACAATAATTAAATTTGCTCAGAACAAATTATCATTTTTAATTGGTTTCCTACAAATAAAATGAAGGTTTAAATTAATCTGAGCTGAATGTACCTGCTTATTTGGTGGATGGTTAATGACACATAACTTGAGGGAGATCTCTGAATCTCAAATTAGCTGATTTCCAGATGTAGTTTGGGTCTTAACTTTTTCTTTTTTTGAGTAATGGAAATGCTATAGACACACTGGATCTCTTTCAAGCTATGTTTATTCATCTGCTCTTTAGACCATAGTAGCTTTTCTGGCTATACCTTCATTCAAATTTTAGAAAAAAAAAATAGAAGGGCTGAACAAGCCTAGTCCACAGCTGGTATAAATGAGTGCAGCTTCTCTGTCATCAGTGGAATGACACCAATTTATAGCAGCTGAGGATCTGGCTCTTTCAGCCAAATTATGAGCCAGATGAGCACAATGAGATGCAAAAAGAAGGCATAATGTGGCCATAAATTTGCCCAAAGGCTCTTCACATTTCAATGATAGTCTCTTTGTGGAATTCAATTAGCATTGCTGTTTCTACTCATAACATATATGCCTTTCCTGAATAATTTTTTCTTGTTCTTTAGTCTATCAAGAGGCCAAATCTTACAGCTACTATTGAGGGTAAATTCTACTGATTTCACAAGATGTCTTCAGTACGTATGCTGGATTATTTGAATACCTATGTCAAACAATACAAATTCAGAAAGCAGTCTGGAAAGATTCTTTGGACTGCAGAATCTAACATTTGTCAGATGTCTCAGCTCCTCACAGGTTTAACCCACAGTGCTGCCTTATTACAGTCATTTTATTTTTGTCATTTATCAATTATGTTTTATGTCGTGTTAGCTTTTGTGTGCTGTTTTCCTGATGTTGTATTATAAAAAGGGTGTTTGTGTGTGTGAAGCGTTAGCTATAAATCAATAAATAACATAAAAAGGAGTCAGAACCAAGTGTCTTATTTACTGTGCAGCAATACTGTAAAAATTGAGAGAAAATTACAGGAATAGCTTTTTAATCCTGTTTGTTGTACAATAAGTGAGAAAGTTATTGCAAGCAACAAGTTTCTATTAGTATGCCATTTAGAAACACCACCGCCTTTAAAGGTTTATTAGAATTTCCAACATACGTGATGTTCAAAACTAAGAAAAACAGAGACAAAACCCACCAGTACATCACTACTGTTTTCATATATTTTCCTGCCTCTTTAATCTTAATTGCAGGTTTGAGCCATGTGACTGAGTCAACAGCCCACGAGGAACAGTAATTTTGACCAAATTATAGTCCCTTCCCTGTTTTCCCTCGTCTGAAAAGTCATGGCAACTGCAAAGGTCAGACTGTTATCCTCCTTCCATGCTGCCATTAGCTGCATTATTTAGGTGCTAAATCAAGACTTTTTTTCCTGTCTACCAGAGAATGATATCTGCATCCCAAGAACGGCTGAGTTTCTCTTGACTCTTGTATGTACCGTCCAGAAAGTTTTGTAAAAATATGCTGCAGGTGGAAGAGAAAGCCACCATTCCTTGTGCCACCCTAATATTCCATTTAGGATACATTATATGCTTGGGCTTTTCCAATTACATCTCAAATTTAGTCTTTTCACTTTGCCTGTCCAACTTTCTCTCTCAGTTACATTTTTTCACACAGTTCCTAGTGCAACACGTGGTCAACCTCTCCCCACTCCTTTGAAATTCCTTCTCAACGACCCTTCTTAGAGATCATCCACAAATTCTAGACAGATGTTTTAATGCTATTAGTAAGGAACTGACGTGAATGATAAAAATACTAAACTAGTATAGCCCTGTGGATATGAACCTTCCTAAAAGCATTAGAAAATAAGTTTTATCAGCATTCTTGTGTCTAACCCATACATCCATTCGTTGCCCATCTACTTTCTAAATTTTTAGGGCAAGAGCTATGTCTTCTTTTATGTTCTACAGAATGCAGAGCTGGTTGTGAGTGCTTCTTGAAGATGGACAGTCACAACAAATGACAAACAGCGCTCAGACTTTGAAGCAGTCCTTGGGCTGGGAACACATAAAACTTAAGAACATTCCAAAAGAATCCACAAAAGCTGGAGGATGTGACTACAGCACTACAACACAGGCCATTGAACTGCTGAAGAAAGAATACATCACAGGGCGTAACATTTAGGAAAAATACATGCTTTAAAATAAAAATGTATGTATTGGAAAATACTTGCCTCACATAGAAAGCTTCAGAAAGATAATTTTATAAGCAAAACCAAAAAGTATAAAAAAATTGGAGACAAACCTAAATATTAAACAATTATAGAAATAACAATATTCTAATAGTAAAATAATGACAAAATTAATAGAGTAAGGATTCTTTACCAAAGTCATAGTGCCTTTTAAGATAAACTCTACAAGATTTTCTGTTCCATTTTATCTGAGCAACAAAATCTTCTCAGAAACATTTTTATCAAAGAATATAAACTTCCTTTTAAAAAAACATTTTGCGATTTGAAGGAGTAGAATTGCCATTTGCTTTTGTGGTTTGTAATTTTTTCATTATATCTGAGTTTTATTTTTAATATTCAGTGTTATAATTCTGCAAACACAGAAAAAAAAAAGCAAATTTTGCATGTTAATTTATGCTAAACAAGTATTCAAAGTGAATCACTGTATTTGTTTGGTGATATTGAATTTGGAAGTGCCCAGGCAGCTCAAAATGAATTACAAGTTTTGGATGGTTTTATCTGGTCAGAAAAAAAAATTAACCTATTTCTTTAGCCATGTAATAGAAATCATATTTTTGTTCTCTGACAGAGAACATACATGAGCAAAGAGCTACTTTAGAATGAAAATTGGTATGTTCATGTGATCTTACTCTGGCCTTCAATGTTGATTGTCTGTGGCCATTTAAGTCTGTATAAAATGAGCATAATGAATAATTTCATTTGGCAGGATTTTTTTCCTATAATGTTCGGTAAGCAGTCTTTAAGCAACAAAGATTCTAGTGTATTCTTTCCTCTCTCATGCTTTGTGCATCTAGGGTGGTAGCCTAAGGATTTTTCCTCTTCAACAAACACAAAGACAATCCATTTTGTGTTTGTTTTTTTTTTTTAAAAAAAAAGTGAGAACGGGGGGTACAGTTTAGTTTCCATTTATTTTTGTTTTCAGTGATACCTGTTAAGCTCAGAAAATCCCAATTAAAAAGTCTTTACTTCAGTTTCCCATACTTAAAGCTTTAATCCTGTGCCAAATTCTGAGTCAATTTATTCTACTGGCACTGCCTAGATGCCTGAGAAGAAAACACAGAACTGAAGTATTTTATCTTCATCAGACAGAAAAAGAAAAATTATCTCTTTTTCCCTTATCATAACTTGAACTCCCCAAACTGCAATGTTTGCCATAAGAATGTTCTCCAATCCCATTTGATTTTTTTAATCTGCTATTACTAAATAACTAAATTAACTAAATAGTTTGAAGAGACTAAAACTGGAAAATAAATTATTCACCAAAACCAACAAAATCAGATGAAGATTCGTCTTCTGTATTTCACTAGAGGTTAACAAAGGCTACAAAAAACATATGGTTAAAAATATTCAAACGAGCATAGCAAATAATCAAGATTCACTTCTAATGTGTACTTATTAAGACAGTTTTTTATGGGTCTGGATTTTGATCACATGGCAATTCTAAAACAGGAATTTATCTAATTTTACCAATTTAGTTCCCGTTACAAAGTTATATATGAGATGAAATCCAGATTGTGAGTGAAGCTGTCAGTTTTCATGTCCAAATTATTAATGTTTGATTAAGAGGAAATACTGTTGTAACTACCTTTTATTGTAACTACCTTTTGCTAGGATGATGATGGCTATATCCTAGAGTCCCACAACTGACTATAAAAATTAAAATTATGATATTTGAAGGAATCTGTCACAGAAATGTTGAAGTAAAAATCTCCTTTGCTTTTCTTAGAAAAGTCATTAGATATTTTTCTTTTCTAATGATTAAGATCATGAAGGTTTTTAAAAATATTTTTAACTTAAAAGTATATATAACAGAAGCAATGACTAAGTCAGAATCTATCATTGTTACAGGACATTTTTTTAAAGAATTCAAGTATGGACTACTATGCAATTATTACCATATCACAGACATTAGAAAGAAATAAACGAAAAGCAAAAATTGAAAGCTTTTGAGAAACAGTTGCCACTTAATCATTTTTATCTGCTCGTTATCATCTTGGTATCTTAGCCTCTGACCTGAAGGTAGTGCTTTACATCCATTCTTCAGGTTTTCTCAACAGGCTAGCATTTGAAAAACACAGATTCTAAAACCCCTTTCTGAATCTCGCCCGAGTGCTTTGATTCTTCTTAAGGCTCAGAAACAGGAGGAAATCATCCCCTGGATGTCAGAGCTTTTCCATGACACCATTGAAATTGCAGCACCATGATGAACCCCCAGGTCCACAAAAAGTTGCCCTGTGAAATATGCAGAGAATCAGTGTCTCTCTGCCCTGGCTCTAACAAGATTTGGACCGGTTTGTTTGCAGAACAGTTTATGCATTCATCGCTTCTTGTTTCTAAGTTGTTTTAATAAGTCAAGAATGACCTTATTATCAGTCTTGGTTCATTTTCTGTTGTCTGACTGGTATTATTCCACTATGTTTCAAAATAATTACATGCCTAATGTAATTTTTTTACATAGATTTTCTTTTTTTTTTTGTCAAGGGAGTTTTCTTCGAACAAGCAGACCCATGATCCTGAGGTATACATCATTTTGTATTGTGTGAGATGTGAAAGGACAACACTGTAGGTCATGTGCATTCTTAAACACATGATGATGTTAAACACATATTGAAGTGTCCTGCTAGATGGCATCTGAAATTCCTATGGCTGTAGTAACATGCTATTAACAAATATAAAGGGATAACTAAAGAATATGGACAAATATTTTGCCTTATTTTTTTTCTTTCATTTTTCACTTTAATTTCTTATGCTCCTGCACTTTTCTATCCAGTTGCACAAAACCATGTTACCGCTGAAGCCAGTGAGATCACTCATATGTTTAAGGCTAGGTGTATGCCTAATGGCTTTGCTTCATCAAATATTTCACGTATTGCTACAGTCAATCATCCCTGTACTTTCTGAGCTTCTTTTGTGCCTTTTTTTCTGAGATTTGCAGTTGAAAAGACAGAGCTTGGTGACCTACCTGCCTCTATCTGCTTGTCTTATTTTACACTCTAAGCTTTCCTGGGGAATCACACAGAATCACAGAATCACAGAATGTTAGGGTTTGGAAGGGACCTCAAAAGATCATCCAGTCCAATCCACCTGCCAGAGCAGGAACACCTAGATGAGGTTACACAGGAAGGTGTCCAGGCGGGTTTTGAATGTCTCCAGAGGAGGAGACTCCACAACCTCCCTGGGCAGCCTGTTCCAGTGTTCTGTCACCCTCACTGAGAAGTTTCTTCTCATATTTAAGTGGAACCTCCTATGTTCCAGTTTGTACCCATTGACCCTTGTCCTATCATTGGTTGTCACCAAAAAGAGCCTGGCTCCATCCTTGTGACACTCACCCTTTACATATTTATAAACATGAATGAGGTCACTCCTCAGTCTCCTCTTCTCCAAGCTAAAGAGACCCAGCTCCGTCAGCCTTTCCTCATACGGGAGATGCTCCACTCCCTTCATCACCTTCGTGGCTCTGCGCTGGACTCTCTCCAGCAGTTCCCTGTTGTTCTGGAACTGAGGGGCCCAGAACTGGACACAATATTCCAGATGCGGTCTCACCAGGGCAGAGTGGAGGGGAAAGAGAACTTCTCTTGACCTAGTAACCACCCCCCTTCTAATACACCCCAGGATGCCATTGGCCTTCTTGACCAGAAGGGCACAGTGCTGGCTCATGGTCATCCTGCTGTCTGCTAGGACCCCCAGGTCCCTTTCCCCTACACTGCTCTTCAACAGGTTGTTCCTCAACTTATACTGGAACCTGTGGTTGTTCCTGCCCAGATGTAAGACTCTACACTTGCCCTTGTTATATTTCATTAAATTTTTCTCCGCCCAGCTCTCCAGCCTGTCCAGATCTCTCTGGATGGCAGCACAGCCTTCTGGTGTGTCAGCCACTCCTCCCAGTTTGGTGTCATCAGCAAACTTGCTGACAGTGCACTCAATTCCCTCATCCAAGTCGTTGATGAATACACTGAACAATACTGATCCCAGTACTGACCCTTGAGGCACTCCACTAGATACAGGCCTCCAACTAGACTGTCCCATTGACCACGACTCTCTGGCTTCTTTCCTTCAGCCAGTTCACAGTCCACCTCACTACCCAATCATCCAGTCCACACTTCCTCAGTTTAGCAGCAAGGATGCTGTGGGAGATTGTGTCAAATGCTTTACTGAAATCAAGACAGACCACATCCACTGTTTTGATAATGTATTTGCCTGTTGCCTAGTACAATTGCCCCAAGGCACTAATACAACACAAAGAAATACATAAATAAATAAACAACAAATACAATATTGCAAGTCTGTTCATACATTTTTTGATGTGCCTCATTTTTTGAAATCTTGTAGACAATTGGGATTAATAATCTCTTGCTAAAGTTTTGTGTTAGAAATTCAGAGAGATGTTCTTGTGCATTGAATTATTTCTATATATAATTTGTTATTCTTGGATTTGACTCTTGTTGCTTGTATCATCCGGTCTTTGCTTTTCAGACACCTCACCAGTATGAGAACATTCCTCTTACTTCACGTGTCATTATGATTATTTCCAGTCACTGCACGCCACATAAACTGTGTCATCTTGATGCATTGGACTCACCAAATCTTTAGGACCTCTGTGTTGAAAATCTGTCTCAGAACAGCTGGATGCTATCCACAGGCCACTGATTTCAAACAGGTTTCAGATAAACTATATTTTTTCATCTTTGTCATTATATGACACTTATCTGCACGAAACACCAGGGACTCTTCCTTATAAGCCATTTCATAACTGCTTTGGCTACTTTAAGTACGAATGATGCTCTAACACTATTTTTAACTATAAAAGTGGCCTAATTAAAAGACATATGTGTGAGAGACGGTGGCTCTCAGCATACGGTTTGAGTGTGTGTGAAAGACGGTGGTCCTTAACACACAGCATAAGTGTGGAAGGCTGAGATATTGTGAATTATTTGTCTCAAAGCTCGCTTGCTAAAATAATATGCTTAAGGCCTGCTTGTTACAGAAAAATGCTTGCTCACACTGCTTGCTTAATTGGACAAGTTAAAGTGCAAAATGCATGATCACTGTGAATTGCTAAACCTCAAAGAATGTTTGAAGCTTGTGTAAGCTCAAGTGAAGCTCCAGCGACATCAGCCACCAACATCTGCGACCAGGCCTGCAGTGTGCTCAGCCAACGCCCGCCACCAACTGCCATAAAGTGACCAAGTTATGACTTGCAAGTGTGGCCATCCACCACCAGGACCAGAACCTGTCACCTGGGACCGACGGACCTGAGACCCGAGTGCTGCCAGCCCTGCTGGGACCTGGACTCTGATACCGGCACAAACCGAGACCTGCAAACTGCCAGCGCTACCGAGGCCTGAAACCTGAGAGCCGCATTACGGGAGATGACGTTTGGATCCCCAGAGGTGACTCTCTCTTGCTTATGTCTTGCTCATATTCTTGCATGCTCGCTTAACTTTCCTCCTAATTTCTCCCCCTTTGTGTCTGTTGCTCTAACTTTATGTGTGAAAATGAAATATATTTACTCTGTCTTTAGGCATAAAAATAAAATAAGATTGTTTAGTAGCATCTGACCTCATTTGTGTCTTAATCTCACTCTTGGAATAATTTTTGAACCTTCCTGAGTCCAAAATTGGGCTGGAACCCCACAATATGAAACTTTTATTTTCTCTGATTGATTGAACTTCTAGGAGGTAATTTAAGGTAAAAGGATCTGCCTCACATGGTTACGAAGAGCCTTGAAATCATCTTGGTTTCTTTCATTATGATGTTAAAACTTCTAGTTTCAGGGACCCGAAGATTTGAAACCATGTTTTTCTTGATGTGGGATAAACTGCCATATAAACTTTGGTCTGTAATAAGCCAAGATGTTTTTTAGGGAGGTATAGACTAGGAATGCAGATTTTTCTTTGATATTTATTACTCTCCTACATAAAGTTATTGATGGATCCTCAAGTAATGCAAGCTGTTTGATATTTACAGAAGGGTTCACATGGTGAAGATACAACATAGTTGAGCAACTGGAAATATGTCCTCCTGACATATCCTCATTTATAATACCTCCAATGGCAAGGATTAAAAAAAAAAAAATGATGTTAAAAAAGGTAGAAAATGCTAAAGTTCAGTGAATAATTCCTAAGAGCCTCTAAATTTTGTCAGGTTTTTTTGTTCATTGTTGCTGCTTCAGATAATCCAATAAGAGATATTGCTTCTTACCCTCAACCTCATTTAGTGCTTGATCGGGGCACTGTAGACAATGTCATAGGGGATGCTGTATTTTGAAGGATTCTGCATGCTGGCAACGCTTGACTGAAAATAGCAAAAACTCTACTTTGGGCCTGGAGCAGTGGGCTTGTGAAGAAGAATGATACTGTACTTCTTTTGTCTCAGCAGAAAAGTTCTGCCTGTTTTTTTCCTGGACAGCTACGGAGCTGTGGTACCCCACTTGCTGTACGAAGGTAGAGCTACACAGTGCCACTAGTGAGAAACACACCCATGCCCCAGAACCAATTCATCCAGATTATTATGGTGCTAGAAATCTGTAATTCTCAGCATAGCTGCTTCTGCTGCCTGTCCCAGCAGGGGCTGTGACAGTGTGCTTGTTTATCTTCCATATAAGCTGTGAAACACCTTTCATCTGCTTTTCAAGTGTCACATCATGAAAAGCTCCATCTTGAGTTCATCTTTTAAGGCCATTTTAATAACAAGCAAACAACCTGAGACAGTCATTACAGATACAGTTTTAAACCCTTTCTGCAAGGAAATGAAAGAAAGATTGGTATTTTAACCCAGTAATTTTGGAACTGCTAGTTCTCTTTTAGCAGATGTCTTTACCTTGCTCCATAACATCTCTGGTTTTGGTAACAGAGGGTTTAAATTCAGCTTTTACTGTGGATGATTGATAACTAGAACAAGTGTGCAGAACGGAATAATTACAGAGGAAAACACTGAAACATATAAGAGGTCTGAAGGGATTGACATACAAGAACAAATTAAAATTTTAATATGTGTAGACTAGCTAAACTAAAACTAAGAAGGGATTGATAGTCATGCAGGGAGTAAACACAATAACTTGAGGCAACAGAATGAAATTAATCAGAAGAAAAATTAGTCAGAAAAAAAGTAGAATCGATTAATTTCCCAGAACAAATGGGGAATTCCCAACACTTCACGTCTTAAATCCAATATAGAGGAGAAACATAATAGGATTTTCTCTTGGGAGAATTCCTGCATTGCAAAGAGATATTACTTTCTGACCTACTAGGTCCTTTTTATCACTAATTTGTCTGTATATGTAATTAACTTTTGGAAGAACGCCAAAGAAAGTACTGCAGCAAATCCTGTAGAATACTGTCTCCTTATTTTCATATGGGCAAAGGTGACAGATATTAACCGTGACATACTATGGGAAACATGTACTGATTCTGTGATTTTTAAGAAACTGATGGTAGACTGTAAGCCTAGCTTACAGCTAGGCTAGAAATTTCATGAATATTCAAATTAAATTACCTTTTTTTTGTTATCCATCCTACCTTGCCACCTGTACATTGTAATGTCTGTTGCTCAAGAGGTTAACCAGAAACAAGCTTTGGGAATATATTGTCCCTTGAGAAATGTAATTAATTACTATTGTTTCCCCCAAAGGATTTCACTTTCAGATCATTTATTTTCTAGAGTTACTGATGAGCTGACTGGGAAAATGAAACACTTGAGTTTAATTACCAGTTAAAATTACAGCTTTCTAAGCAGGTACTTCATCTCATACTCTTTTTATAATTGTCTCTTCTTATGATATAATACGCAGTTATATCTGCTGCCTTTCACACTGTTAACAATGTCTTACTGCCACTTCCAAGGCAAAATGAATATAAGATGATTGTAAGATGACTTAAGTGTGGCTTTAGAGTGCACTAAGCATATCACAGTTTAATCTCTCACAGATGCTTACATACTCTCCCAAGACTGGTGCAGAAATGAAGAAAGGAAATGAACAAGTAAATTACCTGAAATGACATATTGACATTAAAACTTTAAGGTCTTTCAAATTTTAGTTTATAAAACATAATGCAAATGAGGCAATGGATATAAACTGCATTATCAATTTCAGTGATACACTTCAGCGTCTGCTGAATGTAGTACTGGAAGCCAGATACCCAGTGGATAGACCATACCCATCTGATTTTGTTCCTAAAAGAAGAATAGCTTTCTTCTGCCTTGTCACCTTGCTCAGATATTTACAGACATGCTATTCTCTGCATTGCTTAGGCTGGATGATTAAATGGAGTTGCAGCTGATTAATTAGCTGAACTAATAGTTCTGCAGTCTTTTGACCTCCATCTTTTTATGTTGCCACTCTCATATTCTCTGGTACAGTCTTTGTAGCATTATTCTTTCTCCTGGGAGATGGGAGAGAGGAATTCAGCAGAGATGAGACTGTGAAAATCGAATTTAGGAATGGACCACACCAGAAGCCCAGCTCAATATGCAACATTTGCTTTACTCCAAGTAGGAAAATGGTTATTGCTATGACCTATACCTTACAAATCATCACTAATTCTTGTATGTATCTAAACATACTTCAGGAGTCTTAGATATCAATTTTACTTTACATTTGGATGTATGAATTAGAATTACTGGAGCTCAGTGACCTACTAATGGGATGGAGTTATCATAAAGCTATTAACCACCTTTTTTCAGAGATGATAAAGATTTTATTTTTCAGGCATGGATAAAATGTATTCCTAATGATTTCAGATGGGTATTAAAGAGACAAATATTATGATTTTATACCATGCCATGTTTTCATTTGTGTTCTGTCTTGCCTAGGGAGAGTGACATCTAAGAGAAACATGTAAGACTATACAAGTAGTATGAAGTCAACTCTTAGGATGTTGACAAACCATTTGATAATGTTTAATTTACTGAGCTCTAACACATGCACACTTAATTAAAACTGAAGATCTCCAATACCATTACTGTTCACCTAACTGGCTTCGAACAACACTCATTTCGAATTCTTGTAATCCTTCCACAAATAAGAAAAATCTATGATGCTCAGTTGTTTGCTTATGTATCACTGACTACATACCGCTTTACTTCTGTCTCCAACAATAAAATTATATGTGCTTTGATTCCTCCAGAATTCTCTGCCTCCTCCACTGACAAAAACCTAACCCAAATCCACCGAAAATATAAATTTCTATCCAATATACTGTCTATAAATTGCTGCACTTTTCTTATCATCTGATTCTTCTGGTTAACATACATTGTCATAGGCCTGTCTCAGTTACCTCTTGAGTTTCAGTTTCGACAGCTTTGGGCTAATAGGAAAAAAACAAACAAACAAACAAACCCCAAAAAGATGAAAAATTGCTGAAATCAGCTGTAGGGACTACTCAGAGGAAAAAAGTAACATACACACACACATCCCCCATCCCCTCTCTCCTTGGTTCTAACATAGTTCGGTTCTGGTTTTGTTGGTGGTGGTGGTGGTTTTGGTTGTTTGGTTTTTCTGTCTTTCACACAAGATATTTCTTAAAGCTTTTCACACATAACCTTTTTGTTTCTCAGAGGTTGCTCAGATGCTCAGACTAGAGAATTTCTCATGGTGAGGAAGGGATATTCTTGGTGGTTTTGTTTGTTATCCTCTCCTGTCTCCCTGGTCTCCCCTTTGGTCTTTACTATATTATGCTTTCAAATTTCTGAAATTTTTATATGACTTGACTACTAGTAGTTTTGAAGGCAAGAGTAACTTTTTCATTAGCACTTATATTGTTTTACTTTCAGAAGACAGGGGAGATGACATTATCCTACCCATCAGGAAGGATAATAAAATCTTAAAAATACAAGGATCCTAATCAAGATAACAAGAAGCAGCTCATAACATGTGAAAGTAATAAATTAAATAGAATCCTCTGAAACATAATGTCACCGCATAAGTTCTATCTTATAAAATATTTTGCACAGAATGGGTTGTCTATTATTCAAGTTCTTTGCAGACTTCAGCTAGATCAGCAAGGACTTTAGGAATGAAAGCACCCAAGAGAAGACTGCTTGAGATTTCAATCAGGAGCAATTTGTGAACAGAAGAATAGGAGAAATGTCTTATGTCACCAAATTTAATTCTCTGATCTTGTCGGCAAAGAAAGCCAACAGCTAAAATGCAGCACTGTTTCCTTAGGTTGTGCAGCACTTATACACCTATACCTTGAGATTTGGGTTAAAAGCTTCACTAAACAATGGAGACTCAAGAATTCACAATGACTTTTAACTAAGAGACAGAAATTAAAGGACTGGAAATGTATTTGGTATCTGTTTCCAGCTATAATAAACTGGTTTTGTCTCAGTTGATCGTTACTGACCCTGGCAAAACAGAATGTCCCTCCTTCAGAAAGCAAGCTTGCTATACAACATTTAGAAAGCCTAATTTCCAAAGCAGCTTCTCTCCTCTTCCCACTTCCACTATACCTGCAGTGGGCGAGTGCTAATCTAAAACCCAGTTAAAAAATAAATTAAAAACCAGTTCCAGTCATTGCAGACACAGCAAGTTGGGAAATCTTGTCATTCATTTCTTACAGGGAGATCCAACCATGTCACCTGTTTAGGCCAATCTAGAATTAGATAGTTCACATTTACCAGATAAGGAGTACCTAACTGTGAGAATTTTGGTCTGCCTCAGACGTTTTCCCATGTTTGATCAAAATTCTAAATCTGTGTTTTGTTTTCTTAGTCATAAAATGTGCCAGAGAGAAATGCAGCCAGTTATATATAAAAATACTAAAAAATATGTTTTTTGTTTGTTTGTTTGTTTTTTTCCCACCATAACAACGGAAAACAGGGTAGCAACAATTTTATCGTTATTCTTTTTACTGTGGTAGCTAGGCAGGATGACTGCCACATTTCTGTTAGCAGTGCATAACCACAGGGACAGATATATCTCCTACCCTACAACATCTAAACTCCAAAAGGCGTTATGTGGCAATTAGTCGAGCAGCTTCCCATTTTGAAATCACAAGAATTTAAAATCTTTGGTAAGGGATTCTTTGGCAAAACTTAGACCTAACAAAGCTTTCCTTTGCCTCCTGTTTTCAGGAAGGCAAACTCTCACCTGCTGCAATGTGTTTCTGACCTAACTCGGTTCCTGCATGGCTCAGAGAGAGCTGCATTTTCCTCATCCCAACCCACCTCATTTGAATGTGCTGTTGGCACGATAATATACCATCACTGTTAATTATTAATTGAGGTGGAGTGAGACAGTGACTTTTCTGTATTATTTTTTCAGCTCAGTTCTTGCCCTGCAGAGGCAGCTAGTGAGCCATCAAAGGTAGCGAGATGTTACAAGACCTGTAATGCCTCATAACTTTGATATGCAGCTCTCCTCAACACCTCATTCGGGCGATAAATATTTTAGAATGGAAGCAGACAGATAAGTGAATAAGTGAATTACTTCATAGATTCTTGTTTATGAAGTGCTTGCTCCCAGATTTTTTTTTTTTTTAAATTTACTGATTAGAGAAATGGAAATTTGCTTTCATTAAGTGACCATCAGCCTCTCCTCACCGCAGAACTGGTACTGTGAAAAACACACGGGCCTGGACACAATCTCCTTTTGAAGGGAGAACACTTGCCCTGCATCAGAGATTGAAAGCTCTGACGAAATTGCTGCAGTCTCATCCCACCATTTATGTGAGCAGATACGCCTATCATTTAACAATAAATACACAAAATTATTTTCTTTATGGCTCAATTTCCTTGGATTTTAATTACCTTGTACAGGGTCAGAAATCCTGTTTATGCTTCAAACATAGCTGTTTTACTCCTTTGAGATATTTGGTCTCTTTCAACTTGCTCCCTGATAAACATATGGTTATGTTGAGGCCACCCTTATATGAAATACTCTTTCTTCTTTCCCTGTCTGAGACTTCCCTCTCCTGGAAGATATTTTTTCTTCTGTAAAATATTTATCTATTACTTCATTACCAGTTTTGATCTGTCATGGAAACCAAACATATTTCCATTTCTCAAAATACTTACCAGTGAGGCCTAATAAAAGATCCTTATTAAAATCCAAGATTAACATATTATAGACAGTTCTGTTACATGAACTGAGTGGGACAGACTGTCTGAGGGAGGTCTTCCCCTGCCCCAAAGCAACAGGCATGCCTGCACCATGCAATGCAAGAATATATCGTTACTTCCAAACAAGAGGAGTTATCTGTACAACACAGCTGTGCAGGGTTGGCAGCTCTTACCCTAAATGTGCTACAGGCATGCTAGCAGTTTGTATACGAAGTCTTCTACACTGAATGCAGTTGCTAATGCTGTTGCCAGTTCTTGGGCTAGTCCAGGTCTGTTCATGCAGATGTTGTAACACATGGTGCAGATTTGCTCAGAGAAATGCCTTTCCTGCCAGCCAAGACTATTTGCTTGAATGATAAGTGGAAGTAGCACAAGCAACATGTCTGAAATTTTTACTGATTTTTTTTTCCTTTTTCATTGCCATCCCTTAAATTTGGATGTTTATTAAATCCTTTCTAATGGGTATTTTCCACCCCTGCTTCCGATTTCTGAACTATGACTCACTAAGTCAGCTTTAGTCTGCCCCCCATAACATTCTTTTGTTATTAGCTGTCTCACAGCTTCCCTGTTCTACTGACATTTTCCCCCCGCTTCTGTTGTTCTTTGGAATCTAGAATCTCTCCTGTCTCTCACCACCTTCTGACAACTCACAATCAATGCACAGGACATTAAATATGTTCAACAGTTCTTGGGAGCCACAGTTACTAATAAGGATTGTTCCCTCTGAGGTCAGCACCCTCATTTCAGGCCAGAGAATCATGCTCTTTCATTTGCTCTTTCAATTGTGTCTTCCCAGTCTCAGGATGCCTGGAGTCAAGCCCTACTTCTTCCAGAGTGCAACAGCAGAAGTAACAGCAGAAATGGTCTCACTAGCAGGTTTTACAAGAAAAAAACGGATCCTCCCCTCCATTTTTTAACAGAAAAGCTTCAGTTTCAAACTCTGTGGCAGAGTTTAGATGCATGAATCCCAGTCTGACAGGAATGCTTCTCTGCAGACCTGGATTAAGTACTAAAGCCTGTGAGAAGAGTGACATTTAAGTTAAATCCTGCTCTTCAGTATTCATACAAGGTACTTTAGGTGGCTCTTTGCTGCTGTGAAGCTTATTGCAAGTGTCTCATTTTCCTTGGATAGGCCGTTTATGGGACTATGTTTTCCACTTCGTACTGCAGTAACTGAAAAAATAAGACGTGGTGATGCTTAGGCATTCTCTGCAGTGCTTAAGACACTTTTTGAATTGTTTTTGAATATTCTTAATGCTCTTTAATCTTCATATTAGAAACTTAAGGTTATCACTGATTGGTGCCACAGTGGACTGAAAAATCTTTTCATTCAGTCAAGTTGTACCTTATTTTTCAAATCGAAATATATACCACTGTAATCAGATTGATTAATACAAATAATTAGCCAAAAGACATATCCATAGAGCTCTCACTGACCTAATAATTAGGACATATACTTTAAAAAGAAGAATGAAAGATGGAGGGCTAACAGTCAGGTAATAAACTTAAATTTCTAGCTGAATTACAGTTCATTGACATTTTTTTCTGTACAAAGCTGAGATTAACTTTCCATTGACTTTTAACATTTTGCAGCAGAGTGATGTTAAAGTACATACACAAGCATTATTTCTTTGAGCATAAGTCTTTTGTTAAAAGCTTGCACTATTTTATTTGTGATTGCATGCACTGTGAATAACTCCACAGGACATCTGGCCCTTAATGTACAGGATGCATATTTCCCCATGAGCAAAAGTCTCATGCTAAATCTTCTTTCTCTGCAGTCTATGATACACCTCTTGTAGCAAAGCTTCAAAAAAAGAAACTGTGAGCAGAGATCCTGGAGCTGAAAAAGTCTAAATTCTGAGGAAATTAGGATCTGGGGTTGGGCCTTTGAAAAATATGACTGTCACTTTCCAAGTGGGTATTCCAAATGTCCTTTGCTTTTGGTGATGGAATTGAAGAACTTCTTAACAGTTTTTCTTAATTTTCAGTCCTTAGTATTTCCTTTTTAGTAAGCCTAAGTAGCACTAAGAAATGTTGTCTCATTGTAGCCATCACTCCTTGATCAGTCTAGAACTTTTCATACTTCATCTATAACCCTTTTTCCTCTCATGTTTGCTTCAGTTTGCAGCATGGGCAACAAACACACATCTTTTATGTGAATTGTCTAGTTGAGATTTTCTTTTTCTGAACTCATCCATGTATCCAGGAACTGTTAGAATGATGAAGTGAAGGTTTCTGGTATTTTCTTCATCATACTCAATGCCTTTCTTTCACATTCCATGGCGTATAAATTGACATCATAATTTAAAAATAAAGTAGCAGCTGGATTAAAATCTGGTATCAGGAAGTAGAAAGCATTGCATGTTTGTAAAGTTTAGGTGTGATAGGGATCTTTGTTTCAGTGATATGATAAGCCCTCAACTGTACTGGTATTTTAAGAGAGAATAAATGAAAGCATTCTTAGCCAGATTAAATTATTTTCTTTTATTTGAAAAGCAGGACCATAGACCCATAGCTACTATGATCCAAAGAGAAAAACACACATATTTTTAGGATAAATTCTCATTCCTTTTAGCAATATATTGTTATTTAAGTGCACATCAGTCAAATCAGATAGGCATTACCCTGAGTTGATTGAATCTGGGGAGACAGACTGTTCTGCTATGTTGAGTGCAGAGCTGTAGCCCATTTACCTTTCATTTTCCTCCATCTTTGTAAGTCTCCACCTGAAACAGTAGTGATACTACCACATATTTTACATATTTTTTTAATTGTTCCACAGATTCCAAATTCATAACACATAGGTACTCCAAAAAGCTGCAAGTCAGCTGAATTTTTAGTGCAAACTCTCTATACTTTTAAAATAAATCTTTGAAAAAGCTCTGCTTCCTTTTTCTTTCAACACTACAAAGCAAAATAAGCAAGACAAAGTACAATGCCAAAATGGAAAATGCAACCTAAAAACATATTAAAGGCAATAACATAATTGTGAATTCACAGCAATATTTCATTTCAAACAAACTCCCATTCTTGAGTGCTAGAAATGACCCATTGTTGAAAGCTATGTGATTTGTGCCAGTGGCAGTGTGAGAGTTCAATGTAGGAATCTGTAAACACACTTCAATTCTATTTCAGTAATTGCTGAAATGAGCACAAAAGACCATTTTTAAAGACTCAGGTTTTACATTTTTTTTTCTTAAATCCATATTTAAGCGGACACAAAAATCCTTACAAATGACACCACTCTTCAGGAGAGCATTAAATTGACAAGTTGCAACTGTAACTCCCCCAAAATAAATACATTACAATTTATTTAGGGATACAAGCATGTCTCACCTTGTCAGCTTTCAGACTGTCAAGCTGAGAAAAATAGGTGCAACTTTTCATTAAAGGTCTGCTTTAAGCCTGGTAGTTAAGAACAGAAAAATGGTACCTTAAAGATCGCTCCTAAATCCTAACTATGGACTGCTTAGAGCATCGATTTTCTAAAGTGCTGAGCACTCTGCAGTTCCCTTTAAAGCCATAGCTTGGTCAGGGCAAGACAAATGTCCAGTGATTTCTATGTGTCTAGTTTTCGATGCCCATATACATGGGTGCTTTCAGTATTTGGGTTACACGTGTAGGTCCTTAAGCAAAGATATTCCTCCCTTCTTACTAAAGTTGTACAGGGATTTGTAGGCTACAAACTGGCTTTCCCCACATTTCAGATGTTGTGGTCAGCTAAAAAGCCCTGTTAAAATTTTCAGATGTGAATTCTGGGAGTCTAATCAAAATGAAAACATGCAATAGGAGCATAATGGAGAATGACTGCAATTTGTTTCCCTTGTTTACCTGATGAGCCTTGAATCTGCTGACATTCACAGCAGACCTAGCTGTTTACATGCCCTTTCTCTGAGTAAGCTGTAACAGCTATGCAGTGTGCTAGGTATGTGCACAACATTTTACAAATATATTGCAAGTTATTATCTTAAAGACCTTGCAGTGACGGTCAGCTCAACACACTATAAGCAATATTGGATGGGATGATTATCCATGATAACAAGAAATGACTAAAGGAAGCTTGCGAGTGGTCTCTGAATGCTAGGAAAGAATGCTGGGTGATGCGAGAGTGATAGGAAGAGAAGAAGAAAGCAAGAGAGAAGAAGGAGTAAGGGATGTGCAGATGAAAACAGAAATAGAGGTATCTGTGAGATTGCAAAGGCGCTTTTAATCAAGAATTAATACCTTTACCATGATATAAAGGAGAAAAACAGTCAATAAAGGGATTCAGAAGGAAGAGTGATATGATTGGAGCAAGAGATAGGAAAGGAAGATTCCTTTAGCAATGGCACTTCAAACACACTAAAATGGGAGAGAGTGGCAGGTAGTGGGGGTGGAAAATTTCAAATAATCAAATTCAGCCATGCTCAGCTCGTAAACATACATGGATTTCAGCAATGCAGTATTGTGGAACCAGTGGCTCCCAGACATGTTAGATGGGAAAATATCACATATTCTAAGTGTCTGAGTATGTTTGTGTTTTAAAAACACATTAAAAATATACTGCCAGTGGATCTGTACTTCACTGGAAGACACATTTATATTGCAATATTAAATTTCTTCCAAGAACCCTAAATCAAGGACATACTGCAGCCTGTCATCTTGAACTCTAGCCCTCATTACCTTAATGGGTTTAACTTAGACCCTTTATCATATGTATTATAATACTGCCCATTGCTGTAATGATATTTTGCACTGATAGAAGGAAGATATAAGGTTGTCAGCCTGCTAACAGTACCATAGGCCACAGCAGGCTGTTTTGGCTGGAGATGAGTTCCTTTGCTGTGGGGACAAAGGGACACAGCCACCCACCTCACAAGTCCTGCTATTCAGCAAAGATGATAGCAGGGAAGCTACACTCTGTTTGGTGGCCTGGTACCTCATTTTTCTATTTGCTAACTCTTTAAGACTGGATTAGGGAAGCTCTGGGAGAGTTTCATCTCTTATCTGCAGGAGGAGGCAGTGGTGGTAGTGATGATGCTGCTTTGTGCTTCTGTTTTCTAAGCGAGTGAGTTCCAGGTAACTGCTATTGGTCTTTATACCCCAGACAGCTGCAGCCTTGTATTGTATTGTATTTCCTCAAAGTGAAAAGGCATCAGGGGAAAGAGGTTAATTAGGCAGAGGAGACTTCAGTCCCCAAACAGTGAAGCAAGTGCTATAACAAGAGCCAGTGTAATGAGGCAAGTAGGATGGACTTTGACACAGTGATCAAGTCAGGTGGGTAAAATTGCCCTACTTGCCTGGATAAATAATAAAATGTAATTTTAACTAACAAAAGCCTTAGCTCAATGTAAATCTTCACAAATACAGATAAAAAGTTGCTCCTTTCCTTTTTTATTGATTTTTAAGACATTGCCTCCTGTGCTCTGAGGACATGGTCCACAGGTGAAAGGAAGATTGCCATTTATTTACATCACCTGGTAAAAGACTTGGTTATTAATACTGGTGTACGCTCCTTTTTGTTGATAGTGTAGATTGTTATTTTCCAGCTAATAGTTTATGTTTGGAAAATGTTAGCTAGTTGAAACCATTTTACTCAGGTGAGTTGGCTCTTTTAGATCTGCTGATGTCTATAGAAGACTTCTCTGTGAAAGTATTACATGTGACTCAGCAATATGGTTTAAATTCAGAAAAACTTTTCCATCTCAGAAACGTCTGTTACCCCTATGGTGAACATTATTGTTTATTCTGGTACTCAAAAAAGTCAGTGAACTATGCAAGTATGTTATTATTTATTTTTTTTAAAACAGACTCTAATTTTGGAAAGCAAAAAAAAAAAAAAAAGCAAGGTATAAAAAAAAAAAAAAAGCAAGGTATCAAAGCAAAAAAAATCCATCCTTTTTTAAAAACATGAGTAAGAGTACATAGGGGGTAAAAGTATCTGAAACATCTGAGGTAACTGGCAGTAAAATCAGCTACAACAAAAGGATAAAACCAAAGTCTCAGAAGAATCTGGCCTTCAGGTGTCATCTAAGACAATTCAAGAAATCACAGGACTTGCTGTGACAAAGCACTGCTATGAATGACAGTTTCTGCTGTATCTGAACCCCAGTCAGGTTTCAAGGTTAAAGCCGTATTTGTGTTTTCAGAGTTTTTCTTCATAATTGGTAAGGTTATATCTATGAATATTATAATATCTAATCTGAAAATTTGTAATAGGTTAAAAGGCAATCTATCATCATCTTTAAAATATGATGTTAACAGCTTCATAGTTAAATTAGGCCCTGAAAAATGGCTAAAGGTTGTCTAAAAAAAAGCTCTTTTTTATGACAAAGATAATTGAACCCATAGAGAGGAAAGTATAAGCTGAAAATTATTTAGAAAATTCATCATGAAAGTGTGTCATTATATTAATTTAGAGAGAAGATAACTTTTTTTATTTACCTATCTCTAATGAATTCATCTTTCTCTGTGCAGACAGGCTAAGAGAATGTCAAAATGTTAATGACGAACACGTTGGAAGTTAGACTTTAGACTTGTCACATTCTGCATAAGGCTGAGCAGTTAAAAACAGTATTTCTGACATGTTTTTAAAGCAATATGAAGTGAATCTTTGTGAGCCTTTTTTTTTTTTTTAAGGATAAGAGAAGGGAAATATTGAATTAAATCAATTGTTATTTTTTTTCCCTTTTTTCTCATTTTAATGTACTATGCAATGAAAGAGTGTTCTAAGACAATTGAAAATTTCACTTCAGCTTGCATATAAAATTACTTAAAATAGTCTCAAAATGTGGTTATCACCACAAGATAATGAAGATGGCAAAGCAGAATATGAAGAAAGGCATTTCAAGTCTTCTTATTTTTTTCCAGCTCTGTATATTAGTTGCAGTGCACAATGACTCAAATTTTTTCTGTTTTATGAGTGTTTGTCGAGTAATTTCTAATCAACACTATTGATCTCCTTGGTTATGAAACCAATGAGCCTACCTCTGGAGCAAACAAGAATTAGGCAGAACATCCCAAGTACTAGATGATAACTAAGCTGTGTCAGACTCTGGAACATGTAACTTCTTTTTAAAACGACTGTTCAAATACCATTTAACTGTTCATTTTTCATAAAGATCCCACATTTTAGTTCTTCATTTTCTTAGTGTTCGAAGACAAAAAACATTTTGAGCATCTCTACCTAGTGTTAGCACTTCATAGAATTTTGTGAATTCTCAAAAGAAACAGGCGTTTTCTTTTCATGACACATGAGGGGTTTTAAACAATGGGTATGGGAAATATCTCAGTTGTTAAAAAAAAAAAAAAGGAAAAAAAAATTTAACCTGATGGATATTTTAGCAGTGTTCACCACTCATTTACTAAAATGCTATTACCTCTATTTTATTATTTATTATTATTTATTTATTTCTAATTATTATTTGTTATTTTTTATTTTTTATTTACTATTTACTATTTATTATTTGATTATTTATTTACTGACTCAGCCAGGAAAGAAATTCTTGTCCTGAAAATGCAGTTGAATTATCTTCTCTTTGGATGGGTTTTTTAAAAGAAGAAAGGCATATATCTGGGGGGTATTAAAATTTGAACTTGTATATCTCCAGAAATCCAGAAGTGTTGCAATGTATTAAGGTGAACTGCTGACACACAACAACAGAAAATTCTCATTTACTTTTGCTTCATATGGGTATCTGCTGTTTAGTCCTGTTAAATCCATTTTAACTTGAATAAGTGTATGTGAATTTAAAAAGAGATCCATTTGGGTTATTTTTCCCCATTATGTACATATTTCTACTTATATTATTATAACCAAATCACAGCTGAGGAGCTGTTACAATGCACTTGGTCAAAGTTCAGGTCTGTTATGCCTCTGCCCCCTTCTCCCCCAATATGCTAAATAAAGCAGACCAGAAAATATTTGTTCAGAAAAGGACAAGAACATAAAACGTGCTGCTCTGTCTATGCTTCTGTGGCAGTAGCTCATTGAAGTGTAAAGAAATTACTGAAATTACTGTGGTGATGCTGTAATATCTTATTGTGCCTCCACAGAGAGAATATCAGTAGTTCGATCATACCAGCTAACAGGACAGCACAGAACAAGTTCCCAAGATATAAGGAACATCTCTTTTNAATACAGGAACAGGTTGCCCAAAGAGGTGGTAGATGCACCATCCTGGAAACGTTCAAGGTCAGGCTGGATGGGGCTCTGAAAAAACAGATCTAGTTGAAGATGTCCCTGCTCATTGCAGGGGAATTGGTCTAGATGACCTTTGAAGGTCCCTTTCAAACCAAAGTATTCTATGATTCTATGAAAACAAATTGTTCTGCAAAAACAGCTGCACTTATGCCTTGCATAATTTTTGGTGTGGATGGAGTTGTGCATACAGGGACACAAAAATAAAAGTATATGTCTTCCATGCACAGTGGATTTAAGTATAATGTTTGTCGTTAGAGTACCTAATGAGAAATACATTTTTAACCAAGTTAAAGTTCTTACAGAAGGAAGTATATAGAGCAGCACACAAAACTTTGTGAATCTGATTTCTATGAGAATATAAAAAGTATGAACTTGCTTACTTCAAAGAAGAAATAATCAAATAAAAGGTTTTAATTCATTACCTTTTTCTGTAGATGATAGAATTTTTCCATAAATGGAGAGGCAGATGAGCAAAAGACATTATCACAAGTATAATTTGGGAATGCCTCTGATTCATTTCCATAACAAAGAACTATGTATTAAAGATGAGATGTTGCACTTAGAACTTTTAGATGACACTACCTGTAAATGAGAGCTAGCTGCAGATACTGAATAGCTCACTGCTTTATGGAGCTGAATTGTAAGTTAATACATGCACTCAGACATATATTTTGAGATCTCTACGTAAACAGAAGAAAACACATTTCAAAACAATAACCAAGATGTTCACCATTACCAGATAGATAACAAACTACATATGATAGAAAACAAACTACATGTTAAGTAGTAGTGACAAAAAGGGATCCATCTTCCTAAATTTAAATCCACAAAGAATAGTATAATGAAAGAGAAAGGACAATCTAGTAGTTAGAGTAATTCCAATGACTCCGTTGTTCCAGAAACACAGAATGTTAAACCTGGTTTTAATTATTTTCATATTTAAGTAAGAAGTAAATAACCGTATTAGAATAATGTTCTTCAACAATTCAAAATGGTTTTCTCCAAGAACGCAATTACTGAAGTCTTTGCATCAGTTAGAGAGACAATTCCATCAATCAAGAAGCAAAGGAAAGGCCATCTTTTATGTTTCATGTTAGACATACTTTGTCAGTGCTGTTCAATCACTTTTCTGTGGGTTAAATTCCTGTTAACTGGTTGATTTTTGCATTCCATTAACATAGATCATTATTAATGTCACGATAAGTGCTAATGAAATACAGCTTCTAACACCACTAGACTGTCATAGTGATGCTTAGATCTTTTCCTTGGTGATCTTTCTCTCAAGTAAGCGTGGGTTGAAGAATAGAAAATCAAGACACGAACATGCTCAAATAATTGGAATATATCCCTTACATCTATGCCTCCTTTCATAAAGATCAATACTCAAAAGAGCAGGAAAGCTGCAACTTCATTTGTCCTCAAGAAAGAGCAGATTGTACACAGTCTCTCCTCCCTGGGTACGATTTTGCTGCTAACAGGGAATAACTTGATGTATTTAAATCTTTAAGCTTCTGTGTTTTTTCTAAAGATGCTTTAAGGTGGATGAACTTCATGTTTCGAAATGTAAAGAAACCATACAGACAGAGTGGTCATCATCCCTCAGATAGTCAGAGTAGTAAGCATGTATGTGTATTTTGAGTATCATAGGTCTTTCTGAAAGGCAACATTGAAGTATATGTGTATATATATATCCTTATACGAATATTAGACTTATTAGAATACCTACTAGGAATGACCCTATATCTAGGTAACTTTTTAAGATTTTCTCAAACACTTCAGTCATGAAACATCATTATTTAGTCTTTGTAATATCTGTCCATGAGTACAAAAGATCTCACTGGCCAATCCAGAATTTTGTGTTGAAAGAAAAGTGGCTACAAATGCTCAGCTTGAAATGTGTCAGTGTGGGTGAACTGCTAGTGAGCCCCCCAAATGGCAGGGCAGCATTAGTATCCTCCCATGACACATTTACCTTTCATAGACAAAGGAACTGATCATTTAAAACTGTTTTTCTGAGTCAGGAAAAAGGCAAAAGATATAACAAATTTGTACTGGTGTCTAATTCAGAATGTGATGAATAATTATCTGGAGTCTACTGTGTTGACTATACCTGTACTAACTACAACAGCAACGTAGGAGCCTGGCCCACATCTAAACACGTGCAGGTAGGTATCTTAATTGTAAATCAAATATCAATATTGAAATCGAAATACATGAAGAATTATTGTGAGGGATTTTACAATGTATGAGGAGATGCTGAGCAAAAATTATCAAGCTCTGTTAGTACTCAGAAAATGAAGTTGTGGGCTCAGTATCAGAACTTAAGCAGAATATTAATTTCTGAACTTGTTATATCTCAGGTACTTTGTCACAAAAAGCAGGAAAATGCAACACATTTGTGTCCTCCTGGTTTTCTGGCTTTTTAACTACACAAACTGAACATGGAATAAATAGTTTAATTTTCCCAGGAAGACAAACTGAGTTCATGCCCAGGACCGTCCCAAGAAATTTGTGGAAGAAATTACAATCTGTAGCATTTCAAACGACTTATTTAGAAGCACTGTACATTTATCACAACTTAATCAGCAACAGAAAAAATTATAGAAATAGCTAATTCATGTTCATTCTAATAAATGTGCATATCCTGTGCCCTTGTAAAACTAACCCCAAAACTGCTTTTCAGAGGAAGCCTTTGGACATGATGATGATCTTTCAAGGTCCCTTCCAATCCCTAACATTCTGTGTGATTCTGTGTGACATCTTTCATATGAAGATACCTAGAAAGTCCCAGAGTCTTAAAAGAGGTAGTGTCAAGATATGTTTTCAAAAGCAAGGTGGAATTAAAAAAAAAAAAAAAAAAAAAAAAAAAAAAAAAAAAAAAAAAAAAAAAAAAAAAAAAAAAAAAAAAAAAAAAAAAAAAAAAAAAAAAAAAAAAAAAAAAGGTGTGTTTTAGGGTTTTTTTGCTTGCTTTCTTTTTTTCTTCTCCTGTCTCTCCCAACCCTCCTCCCTCTTCTTTATTACCTGGACAAAGAGCAGGAATATTATATTAACTGCAATTACCAGTTTTTCTCAAAGCACTTTTTATTTGAACGCTTTCAACTACACATGAAATCACTGTAATCACAGTTCTCCCAAAGGCCTTGCTTTTTGTCTTCTCTTACTCAGAACTCATTGTGACAGTCTAGGTAGAAGAAGCATTTTGTAGCATTTATTCCGAATTTTTCTTCTCTTATCTCCTACTGCTCCAAGGGCATCTTTACCAGAGTTTCGCAGGAACCCAAGTGAGAATGTTTCATATGGGTTTAGTTCAGTCTTTCTATTTGCTTCAGATTCTTCTTCCCCAATCTTAGTCTTCAGATGATCTATTTTATTGTCTCCATTTCAGATTTCAGACCCTTGGGTCTCTTGTTCCAATCCAAGACCAGTTACAAAGGTTTCTATGCAACCAAATCCTAAAATGCAAATCCTGTTTCTAATTGGGATAAATTAAGAGGAATTAGAGTGAAGCAGTACAGATCTAGGCCAAAGTGGCTTTTGTCTTCCACTTGAGATTTTAAGAAGTCAGCTCTCCATATCAGTTCACTATGGCTTTATCAGCAAACACCAGAGTGACATTGCCCTGACATAAAAATCTGTTCTGCAGAACAGGGGGTTCAGCACAAAATTTCCTGTAAATCCCGTGTTTCCTACATCCTGCTTACAGCCATGTGGACATTGGGGTATTTTAACTCTTTCTGCAGGTGACTATGTTTAAACACGCATGACACAACTGAGTTGTTCTCATTCAGTGTTCCTCTTTGTTTGCAAATTGATCACCCCAAAGTTTTTTTTAATGGTGCCATCCTTATGACAAAAGAAGGGGCTTTTTTGATACAGTTTTACACTCCAGTTAAACAAGTTTAAGCAAGATAGCAAGGTATGCTTTCCTGAGTGGCACCATGCTACCACCAAATAACTCTGGCCAAGTGACAATGACTTTAATCAAGTGAATACAAATAAAGTTTCCCAAACAGCAATATTTAGTGCTTTTTTGCTGCATTACATTTACTCTAACTATTACATGTAAAATATTTAAAATAAAAGTATTTAGGCTAAAATACATCCTAACATAAGTGATTAATGAAACAGTCTTCCTATTGTTGTTTTCACATGGCACACGCTTACAAAGCATTGAGAGCCTTGGGCATAACCTTGTGCATGCTTAAATGAAGTGATCCTTCTTGAATCACTAGCTAAATCACTTGCATGACTTAAGTGACAGTTTGCTCTTTTTCACATTCATTTCTACTTCACAGTTAGCACTTGACTTCAGCACACTTGCTGTCTGACTGCAAAGCACTGTTGAATAGAGAACGATCTGGGTATCACATGTTGATGAAAAGTATTATATCTGTAAACAACAATAAGTACTTTGCTTTTTTCAGTGTTTGATCATTCCGTCACGGCAGGAGAAACTGCCTGTGCTTCCGTTCAGATGCTAATGTATATGCACACTTTGTGGGATGGGGAGGTATGATGTAAGAGGTTTGGGAGACCTGTCTCCTTGCAGTTGCAGAATGCATGGGATACCCTAGGCTGTCTCAAATTGTAAAAAGTGATTGAATATTTCCCTATCTACCTTACAGGTCCATTCACCACCCACAATTTCCCTTTAGTCACCACCTATCTCTTCAAGGAAAAGGTTCTGCAAAATAAAGTAGAGTAGTGATTTGGGGTTGGTTTGTTTGTTTGTTTTGTTTCTGAGATACATGAACCAGAATATTGTGGAAAAGACATATCAGTAATTTCTGGAACTTTAGTCAAAGTGTAAGCACTATGTAAACTGTACCACGGTTTTCACTGTAAAAGACTACACAGTCAGTACAGAGGTCAGGACATAGATTATATACAGCCCATACTCCGGCAAACTTTGGCACTTCTGATGAAGTTCCAGATTTACAAAACCACAATATTAGTGAGTCTTCCATGGTAACCGGCACTCTCCACACACAATCATTTTTAAGACATCTGTTTGTAGCTTACCGTGATTGACTAGGGCTGAGACTGCACATACTAGGTCAGGTGAAAGTTTCCTGTATCCTTGTACCAAGGCTCCACTTGGGGTAAATAGGAAGTAAAGAGGTCAAAATTGCAGCAGAAACTATGCTTGTTCTGAGATTAAGAAGATACTGCTGTGCAAATCAGGGCATGTAGGTGCTTGCTTGACCCTGGTCTCTGTTCAAATTTGTGAAAGTCTCCTTTTCCCTTAGTATTTCAGTCTGAGATACTCTGGTTTAGCTTGTCCTCTGCTATTTTCCACAGGGTGAATTAATACAAGAAGGACTGTATAAATAAATCATGAATCTGTGGGCCATTAAAATAATTCTTCCTTCAGGTTTAATCAAGGTGTTCAGAGATGCAGTGCCTTTCTGCAGGTAATCCTCTACTCTGTTATATTTACCATGTATAGACGAAGTTTTCAGAGGAGTCTTGATGTGGACTAAAGTCCCTTTAAAAAGAAGCACACCTGTGCACCAAATCTGGTCCCTTTGGGCAGCTTTAAGCCACATACAGGGAGGAAGTGTGCAGCCACAGGGACTAGTTTAAATCTATTCTGAAGTAAAACTCAAAAACGTAAACCCTGTCAAAATTCAGGCATCAACACAAACCAGGTCAGTCTTTTGGACTACTGATGTTGCACTGAGTTGTTTGTCAAGGTTGAGATGCTCACTGCCTCCAAGCTTCTGACCTCAGTTTATAAGCTCCAGTATGAAAGTGATTTTCAGCTTCTTATATCTCAGAATTCCACACGCTGGAAGGAAAACATCAGGATTCCATATGTTGTATCTACCTTTCAGCTGTCAGTATTATCAAACCATTCAGGGGCACTAATATAGCTTTATAGTTGAGACAAAAAACCAAAGCAGATAAATGGGACTCTCAATGGCAAGTTGCACGGTAGTAAGAAACCAAAAGATGATTTATGAGTTGAAGTCCTTCCCAATCACTATTCAGATTACTGAATTCCCACTCCATTTTTCAGCTTCGATTTGAGCACATAACACCGTATAATTGTATGAAGGATAGCAAAGTTGTACTAGAACAGAACATTAGCTATAGATACAACATCTCTAATTGAAACTGGATAAAGGTAAAATTGATACATGGGAGACACAAGGGCACTTGAGAAAACCAAGAAAGACAGTAGTTTAAAAGCCTACATGTGAACTGATCTATGAAGTTTTGAGAGAAAAAAGAAATTAACATTTCTTTTGGAATATGTAATATTCTTCCAAGGAGAAGGGATGGAAAATGTAGTCATTTAACAGTATACCAGATGACAGACCATTGAAGAAGATGGTTTTCCTCTGTAGAAAAAGCATTGGCAAGAATGGTCGGTTAAAGTAGATAATTATTCTTTTTAATCCTCTAATTGCTACAATTATATTATGACTAGGAAGTTAGCGAAATATCAGTTACCAGCCTACTGAGTGGCATGGTGTATTCCAGTAATAGCTATAGTGCATCCTCCTTTATAAAATTAATTAAGCTTTCCTAAACCTGAAGCAATTTATTTTAGGAAGAGGCATATGGTATCTTGTGAAATAAATCCATACAGATGCTGAAGGACTGCAGTTGTGAACAATTACATCCAGTTTAAAATATAATACCAATATCTGTTGAACAGTCTCTGATAGCATGAAGAGGATTGCGTTCCCATCATTTTGGCTGGTGCTGTTTCACAGGGCAAGAGACTCTGCAAGAGGATCTTCACATGCCAAAAGGAAAAAAAAATCGATATAGAAGTGACAAACCAAAAGGTCACCAAGTAGTGGCAGTTATACAATGGCTTTTGAACCTTGAATAGCAGCACAAAGGAGGAAAAAACACAGGCTATTGGGGTCCTCAGCCTCAGATTCTGCCAGTAATGGAGAAACAGAGAAGGCTGGTAAGACTGAAATAGTGAACACTTTTCTTGGCACCATTCAAGTTGACTTAAATGCTATCGGCGCAAAGCTGTTTGCTTATTTATTTTGTTTGTGCTTTGGAGAAAGTGTTCAGAACCAATTAATCCTCATGTTAAGAATGTGCAACTTAAGATTTCTTCTGTAATGCAGTAATAAAATGGTTTATCTATAATCTGAACATGTTAAAGCTTGGCAAAAAATTTCAGCCTTTTTTTCTCAGAAGAACTCTTTAATTATTTCTCTCCCTTTCATTTTACTTTCTGTTTTAGACCCGTTCTTATTCTGTACTTGGAAAAAAAGTGTTACGAGGTCCCTTAAAGACAAAAGCTGGAGTCAGTTATCAGAAATGTAGCCATCACTTCACAGTCACTAATCTGCAATCACATCTCATCTCAGTTATGAGCCTATAATTAAATGAAGTATTAATCACCTTCATCTGTATAAATGAAGTTTGCAAAAATCATCGCTATTGTTTTATATCTTTCTATAAAATATACAGTTCAACGAATGGAAATAGTTTCCTATTGAAATATCTGTATTGCAGTACTAGGTAAGAAAGAACATTTTACTCATAGGTTAATGACTTGTTAATTGTTTTTAGGAAGAGAGAGATGTCTGCACTAATCCTCTCTAAAGGACATTAGCATTTAAAGAGAAATAGCAACAGGAAGTCCAGGAAGGAAACTTCTTCCTGGTAGATTGACTGTCAGTATTTTCAAGGGCAAGAAGAGATTTTGAAATTAAATAAAAACATAGGCAATGGCCTATGTATGCAAGTTACCGTTCTCTTCTGCTCAAAAGATCTTTCTCATTAATATAGTCTGAAGCTGCATGGCTAGCAGGAGGACCAAGCTCCTGACCATACAGGGTAAATATGTGTCTACCAGTCCTAGGGAGAACTACATCTACCTTTACAGAGACTTGATTCCGAAATAACCCAAATGTTTAATGTTTTCTTTTCTGACACTTCTGTCTCTCTCTTTTTTTTTTTTAATCCATTTTCCTTATGGCATGGCTTTTATTTAGAATGATTTCAAGATATATAGGTAACATATACCTGTGGGATATTGTATACTTCCAAGACATTCCTATGGCACACCCATTTTCTGCAGAGAATCCACAGCATACTTCTGCACAGATGGGTTTGAGAGTCAGGAGTGCAATGTCTAAATGGATCAAATATGAACTGGCAACTATTCTCAGCTAAGAAATTCCTCTGTTCTAAAGAGAATTACACTTAAGAAGTACATTTAGTTCTTGATAGGCTTAATGGAGTTTATAATGCAAGTATGCAAAATGAAAACTAAGATAAAGGACTCATAAAGATTAAATGTTTCAAATGTGTTGGATATTCTCCAGTTCAGTCAGAGGACAAAGATGTCATTTTATCCTTCTGAAATTACATATTGCTAAAGAGGAATAAGAGCTACTTTTCAGCTTTATAAAATAATTACTCTACAATAATAATATGAATGTTTTCTTCTCAAACATTTTGTGATTATTTCTTTTGAACTGCAGTGTTGTTAAAGATGACAGAGTAAAACCTACAGTTCGGGGCGGGGGGGGGGGAACAAAAAGAGAAAAGAAATGCCAGGCACATGAGTGCAAGGTATTTCAGAAAGAATTAATAATGTAGAGGAAACTCCAATTTTTTTTTTTTATTATTATTATTATTATTATTATTATTCCAATAGGAACAAAGCAATAATTATGAGCAGTTTGGGAGGGGAATGTCTCTACCTAACTTTAGATGTATCAAAATTAAATGTACATAGATTAATGAATCCTTCATTATTATTGTTGTTGTTGTTGTTGTTGTTGTTGTTGTTAATAAACATTATACATCTCATAGAGAAACAAAGTTGTGCAATACCCCAAGTGAGCAAATATTTACATTAGACTATTAAAAGGTAGAATAAGTGTACTAGAGAAAGGAAAAGAAACAGAAGTGACAATCCTTTCTGTACTGACTGCAAAGTTACGGAAGGTTGTATGTCAGAGACTGCTTTGGAGATGTGCTGAGATTGTCTCCACAGAGGGTCTGGTCAAAGTAGAGGCAACTGGGCTGTTGCCTTGTACACGCACCACAGCTAAACCTCAACACAGGTCATCCTCCCATGGATAACTGAGAGTTAACTGCTCTGTGTATCCTTGTTATCACTACAGTTATCCCACTTTCTTTTATAATTAGTATGAGCTAAATATGGGCAAAGAACAGTCTGGCGTTTAGAAGATCTAAATTAGGCTATATTGCTGATTTGTCTATGACTGTCTAATGCATGGGATGAGAGTGGGTTTTAACAATCACTCTCAAAAAATGAGGATTCAGTCACTTTTAGTTAGGAAACCCTGTGCCTTGTGTCCCTAGATATTTTTAGTCTTCTGCTATTCGATGTAAAGGGAAGTACTGAATATATATGGGATGAGGCGGATCTATTATCATAAAAATTGATGTTTAAAAGCTCTAGATAGTTTGAGTGCCTACATGTTTCATAACTAACTTGCTATCAGTACTTCTAAAGGACACCTTGTCAAGACTTTCTTTAAGCAGCTCTACCCTTCACTTAAGTTACTTTAGCAGTACCTCAGTGTAGACAAAGAGCACATAAGTAGTTGCTTTTGAACATCCAGATCATAATCTATACGAACTCTGAAGCATGAGAGTCAGTAGGGATGATGGATCTGAACTCACTGAATTAAGTCTATGAAACCAAATGTCCTTCTCTTTATTTTTCTCCAAGAAGGGTCTTCTAAGAGGGGAGACAATGGAAAAATAATAGGTTGCACAGGGAAGATCATATTCAAAATTACAGGTCATAAACAGAAAAAAGGATAGGAAGGGAGGGGAGGGGAGAGGAGAGGATGCAGTTCATCTGACTTATTTTGGACACCACTCGTGTTCAGATTAATAGATCAGAAGAAAATATCTACACTGCAGATTCCTTCATTTGTTCAGACGATTTTCACCCCTTCTTTGGATACTGAAGGACTTGACTTCACTGTACGGCAGAGGCAGTTCTGGGCATGTGTGGAGTCACAGATATGGCTGGTAACTAAAATAACTGCTCTGCCCACAAAGCTGAGGCATTTCTGCTTAAGACAGCAGCGAATTGCCATTTCAGAGACTACAATTGTTTGTATGGACAGCCTGAAGATCTCCTACACCTTTTAGTGCTTACATTCTTGTACCTGACTCTCTTTTGTAGGAGGCAGTACTAGGGTTTAAGAGGCTTTTTTTGTTTATTACACCTTGTTTTCAATCTGTGTAAAAAATGGCCACTGCTGGAGAGACTCCCGTTTGGCAAAGTGTCAATACATTGCAGGCAAAATACTCAGAGGTTAATGATTTAACCCTTTCTCCATCTCAAATTATCTTCTGAAACTGTTCTACAGTGGGTTTTTTGTTACTTCATCCACTTCTAAAACTTATTTGCTTAGCTTTAAGAGCCAAGCTGAAGAAAAACTATGAAAATCATTCAGCAACCTGTGTATTTTCTACTATTGGACAAAATTCCATTTTTTTAATCTATATATAGAGAGATCAGAAAACCATATTCCCACAAAGATGAGCACCCTCTAAAACTGGCACAGCTAGGGTTTGCTGTAGATTCCAAAGAAGACAGAGCCGCCTCATTTGGTTTTAAAATGGTTACATTGAATATAGCACATGTAGGGAAGAATTAACTAACTGCAGCAAAATGTTTTTCTCAAATGCTTCTCTCTGCTGGAAATCCAAGTATCATAATTAAAATCTAAGATAATGAGAAAGTGTCCAAGATGAAAAAGCACTACCTTTAATAATTTAGATTCAAGTTTAATATACAGTTTTATAAAGCAGAACATCCTTCCTTATCTGAAATTCAGATTGAAATATTTTCTTTTCAAATTTTAATTTATTTTGTTGCAGATTCTTACATTGCACTGCTATCCACAATGGCATCTGAGTAACAGCAAACAGACTCTTGCTACACTTGGGAGAAAAAAGTGAATGCAAATGTACAAGAGCCTAGTGAAAAAAGCTGGAGGTAAGACGCAGAGTACACATTGAGGTGTGACAACAAGGATTGTAGCGTGCCAGCAACAGACAATGAAAAGATGACATAGCTGGGATAAGTGAGAAATAATGTCAGTTCCAATAACAGTTCCACTTAGTTGAGAGGAATTTTGTTCAACCATAGGCAGGCAATACTCCAGTATTGCAGAGGTGGTGACCTTCTTCTTCTGCTTAGGGCACCATGGGGCACTGGGGACCAGTACAGAGAGTACAGGATTTTCCAAGTGTGCTATTTGTAGTGGATAACGTTAGCAATTTAAAGATTGCAATTTAAAGTATCCTGTTAAAAAAAAACAAACAACAAAAACAAAAACAAAAACAAACAAACAAACAAAACCACACACAAAAAAAAAAACCAAAAAAAACCCAAAAAAACCCCAAAAAAACCACACAAAAAACCCCACACAAAACAAACCCCAAGAAACTGAGTTCTTTATCATAAGTAAATATCTGCTTCTTGCAGGGAACTTAGCCTTCCCAGGTTTATGTCTAAGACAGGGTAATCCTCCTTTGGGAGATGTCCCTCTCCTGCCCTGAAACATATAGTAATTCTAGGTGCTTAACTTTCATATAGTTAAAGCCAGGAAACTGAATCCTGTCAAGTTTGGGTGGTGGGGGGGAGCAGGGAAGCCGAAGAAGGAATAGAAGAGTGGATGAGTTTTCTCATTAATTTTAATGTTCTTCTTCTCTAGTATATAATACTCAACTAGTAAAGATCAATATTCATTCCTGCTAATAGCACATATGGCACATGAAATAAATAGTATCTTATTTGCAAGAAAACCTCCAAACATATTGAGAAACATGAATATTTCAAAGTGATGAAGAAATGTTCTGCATGCCTGAAAACCTGGAAGCCACTTCAATTGTCAGGCTATTGAGTGGAAGTAAAAATATCTTTCAAAATTTGTTTCTCTTTCCACGTTTTGTCCTGTGAAGTGGCAAAATAGAAGAGTATTTCAATGATGCAGACAAGCTTTCTGAGTGAATCCAAAGCTTTCTGCACACTGTGGCTTCCTGATGCCCCCTGTCACTGAGGCAGCATACCAGGAGTTTGGCTGCCATGCTGGGATATGGACCGGAAATTTATTTGTATGCAAAGCAGATCAGCCTGACTTTCTGACAGATACGAAATTACGTCCAAACCCTTTTCAAATCAGGTGAAAAGGGAACTGAATTCCAGACATGTTCGTCTTCATTAATGGGCTTGAAAGGGCTTTCATTGCTTGACAGCATAATAACTTTTTTTTTTTTCACTGTTTTTGTCACCAAAGGGTCAGTGTTTACAAAAGTTTAATTTAACACTGTATTTGCAGTAACTGCATTACTTACCTGAATTATTTAATAATTGTAAAGTCAGGCAAAACTCTTTTCTCATTGTTTTGGTTGGGATAGAGTTAATTTTCATCTTAGCAGCCCATAAGTTGCTGTGGTTTGGGTTTGTGACCAAACTAGCGTTGATAACACAGGAATATTTTAGCTATTGCTGAGCAGTGCTAACACCTCCCAACCCACCGCAGGGAGTGTGAGCAAGCAGCTGTGAGGTCCTTATCTGCCTACTGTGGTTTAACCACAATGCTTTATGCTGTTTCATTACCAACTTTACAGAGGCAGAAGTTTTACATACTTTATGGAGTGCAATTTCTAGAGGGAATGTAGCCAAGCATTTGATGGACAGATTCTTGTAGTTATTTGTTTGCAGAACTTCAAACACGAAACCACGTAATTTTATATATTATGTAATAATATCCAAATCTAAGGGTATTATTATTAAATTACACAACAAATGTTTAATAGGGTCAGATCTTTATGTAATAATTTGACTCTTCACATTTAGAAAATAAACCAAGGAAACATTAAGTAAACATAAAAAATTAAAATAATGATTTAAATTAAGAATAAAAGATAGCATCTGCACATATGAGTATATTGTATACATATGACAAGTTATTTGCTAGTTTAAACATTACATGCTTTAGATAGAGTAGCATTATAATGCAAGCATAAAACACAGAGACAAGTTAATAACATTGGTGAAGTATATTCTTTTAGAAATAAGTATATGAGCTATTTCAAAAGCATGTTGGCAGTTTGCTAGTTATTGCTTCTGGAAATAGTCCCATAAAAAGAGTGCAAGCTACCCTCTGAATTATAATGTAATTTTCTTATTTTAGTGGAAGGTGAGCATTTGGAATATCATCTTGTTTATTACAAACAGAGAGCACCACATTTGCTCAATGGAACATTTTAATCAGTTAAGTGAATTTTGTGGATTCAATTTAACCTTTTTTAGGAGTCTGTTTTAAATATTATACTACATAACATCAATTGACGAAAGTGAATTCTCCACATAATTATCATTATTGCACATGTAAAGTTATGTGCTGCATGAGAATTTTTGTACACTGCAGTATCAACCCTGCCTACTGGACCTATTTTAATCATTTACAAGGCGAACATTACAGAGTATAATAAAATAGGCTCCCATCAAGGATAAATTGTATCTCCAGACCAAACACATAGTCTCATCTTTCATCTAGTTTCCCTTGTTTTGTCTGTGGAGGAGAAGCAAGGATCTGACCATTTCTGCAGGGCTCATTGCTACACATTTGAGTATTTACTTGTCCAATACGTGTCTAAGATTTGTTGGACCTACTGCACTTCTATGACTTAATGAACAAGGTAAGATAACTTTATTTGAGCATGAACAACAGCCGCAAATCTCCCCAGATATGTCAGAGCCCTCTACACTATGAAGCCCTTTTTATTTCATGCGTGTTTTGCACATAAGAACTAGGTCTTGTATGTCCCAGCGTAACAACCTCATTATATATGTACTATTCATGTATATGAAATAGGTAGAAATATGGCAATCCTCTCTGGAGAAGGTGAATCACTACTCTGGACAGTCACGTTTGGGTCTACTGAAGTGGACCACAAGAACTGCCACTATCCAGCTCTTGTAGCACTGAAGCCCAGAATGAAGGAAAGGTTTCCCTGTACAAGGGATATTCTAGTGACTTCACTGAGTGGTACTCAGGATGGTTTGGTGGCCTCAGTAACCCTGGGTTAATCCAAGGACTTTCTTCTCTGGTGAGCAGTGGTCAAACATTACCCTGCACAAAGGCTCGCTAGAGTGTAACATATGCAGATAAAAAATGAACACTAAGGACAGTACAATGATTTCAGTCACAATCATAACACATGTGAGGACTACAAGTCTTACAAATGTTAATGTTATTTTGCTTACTAGTGCTAAAACAGAATGAGGTTGCAAAGCAGTATTCCTGATAGCCAGAATCTGTTACACCTGCAGTGTCAATGGCTTCAAAAGACATTAATTTTAGAGGAAGATAATGTTCAGTATGAGAAAGGACAACAGAATATAAACCTCAGAAGATTCACAGGTTTTTATCCAGAAGGAACCATTATGATCCCCTAAATCTCATTTCCAGCAAAACAGCCCCAAAAGCTTCAACCACTAGTTCCATCACTGGGCTCACATTTCTGGTAGAGTTCGATTGTATCTTTTAAAAAGACAGCTAATCTTAATTTAAAGACTGTAAATAATGGAAAGTACACCACAACCCCCATCAAATCGTTACACAGTTTAATTACATTTTACTGCTGAAGTCTACCTCATTTTGATTCTGAATTTATTAATCTTCTCATTTCAGCCACTGGGTCTCATTCTCCCTTCATCTGTAAGACGAAAGAGCCTTCTACCACCTGAAAACTTTCCTCATGTGGGCAGCTGCAGACTACAAACCACTCACCTCTTAGCCTTCTTTTTGTTTAGTTAAATCGATTAACTATTTTTAGTCTTCCAGAGCTGAGACAGGCTTTTCAACCTTACATTATTCTTTGAGTTCTTTTCTAAATCATTTCCAAACTGCTGGCATTCCTTTTCCACTCTTGAAATGAGAACTGTGCAAAGAATTTCAATAAATTCTTCTTAATATCTCGGATAGTGCTAACCCCCTTACACCTACTCGGTACTTTCACCTTGCTAAAAAATAAAAAAGTCTGTGTTTGACTACACAGCCACAAAATCACTTGGTGATCTCAGATTCAGAGGTTTGTGCCCTGTGGCCTCCAACTGTTCTACTGGGACAGGTAAAGGTCATTTTGTAATTCTTTCATTTTAGATAGAGATCTTATTAAGTTATACTTCTAAACTTTCAGACAGAACCATATTAAGAAATGTTTATATGTATATGTACATATATTTAAAACTGTCAAACATGGAAAAAGCAATCTGCACTTATGCATGTGTTATCCTAGGAATAAACCCATTTGTTAACTGAATAGGCAATAATATAGTTCTAGATAATATTAATATTTTTATTAATTACAAAAAATGGCTTAATTAATTAGAAAAAGTACCAAGTGTTTATAAATCATTGCTTACTAGAAACAGTTTCCACTTGAGGAATGTTGAAGTTAAAATCAGGGGATATAGCTGAAGCTCTTACCCATTAAATGCATTCTATGCTTACTAAGCTAGACATTGAAGTACATCCTGAATCATTCTGATGAACAGAGATTTTAAGTTACAAATGCCAGTCCAAGAAATCAGTTTATGATTTTAAATATATGCTCTCTATCCAGAAATTTACTGCTTACACTCAAACTGAAAGAAAACCCTTACTCTTCCAAGTTAGTAAGCAAGCCAAAAGGAAAGCAGATATTTTCAGGTTTTCTCTTATAACTTTTTTACTACCCGTGCTTTGGACTCAAAGCAACAGAGAGATACTAGTTATAGTGGTTATTCACAGCAGGGTTGTTTAGAGCAGAGTTTCTATCTTCACAGAATTTTCATGATTTATGCTACAAGACAACTTCTTAAATGTGAATGAAAGTTTGAATCTGTGGATCTGTTGGGTTTGTTCCAGTGCAAACAATTTTAAACATGGTTTTACAGTTCTTAGCTCTAGGGATAAAGAAATATTGGTTATGGCGTCTACTGCAATGATTATCTGTTTCTCTGAGGGCTAGACTGATCCTCTCCTCAGCAACATTTTGGGATTTCCTTCTTGTGAATAAGAATCTAGGGAACACATTTTCCTCCGTATCATACTTCTCCATAATTCCTCTCACTCTGCTGCACTATGTCTTTGAGGGACAAAGGGCCATAGCTAGTTCGTGCTACTGATTTCTAGCTTACAAATTCTCCCTCTGCGAGACTTTAACTAAGCTTTTCAAAAACTTGGCAAGAGAGCCATCGTCATTATTTTTCTTCAGATTCCTTATGGACACATACCCACACAAACTTCAGTACAAGAGCCACCAGCAATGAACATTATTACCTTCCTATTCCTACTTTCTCTCTTATTGTAGACACCCAAGGAGAACCTACCAGTTAGGAAAGCCATGCTTATACTACTCCATCCTCCATGTGTCCAGATTGGTCCTTAGAAGGCAATACTGTGGTTATTCAGCAGCTCATATTTCAGTATGAGTCCTGACATTTTGATCTTCTATGATAACCTCTTATTTTCACACAGGTGAGAGAAACTGCTGCACATCTAGGGACTAGTGATGTTTGGCAGGTGACCTGTGTTTTTTATATTCTGCTTCTAAAAAAATTACTAGAAATTGCTTCAATGCCACAAAATTGGTGACAATTTCCTTTCCTTCCCCATGACTTTTGGCAAATATTTAGAAAAAATATTAACTGCTTTCTCAACAGTCTGTAGAGCTATGTGAAACCGAATTATTCAGTGGTAGCAGTGTATTCATTTTTTGTTTGTTTGATTTTTTCGTCGGTGTTCTGCTTGCACATGTTGAGATCTTCTGTGAAAGCCAGATTATAACAGATCCTAAATCACAAACAGGATTGACAAATTTTAGTTGTCTGTGCATATAAAACTATGTAAAGCCCTGAATTCCTCACAGAATTGCAAACAGCATCTTAGTACACAGCTCACAGGCTTTGCAGAGCAGAGCCAAATCTGGAAGAATTCCCAGGGTCTGCAGAGCTCTTCAGCTCCCCTGTAACATTGTGAAATTACACTTGATGGCTTAAAGCTCTGCATGGTGCTAACAGGTTACCCTTTTCATTGACAAATAAGAGATTTGCAGCCCTGTAGAGTTTTAAGGTAATCTCTGTGGATTGCAAATATCAGTTGCAATGAATGAAATGAATCATAATTATAAGCAATACTGCGGTTAGAAAGATATCATGACCTTGGGTCCCATTTTTAGTAATAGAAAAAGAAAGCATTTATGTTAGGAAACTTTCAAAACCACTCAATGAATTCCAAGTACAAATATTTGCTGTTGATTCTAAGGATTACTTATAAAAACAGCACAGGATGCTCATCTCCTCCTGTTTTCCCAGAGCAGTATCCTAGACTGAACACGAGTTCTGCACTGCTCCATGCTGAGATATGCAGCTCCATGCTGCCTGTCAGGCTCAAAATAAAGTTTTGTTAGCCTTCTGAACACCTGCATTAAATGGTAGATTAACTTCACCTGCTGTCCATCATTAAAGCCTCTGGAATGAATTTTAGAATGTTGCTAGACTTTGCTTTATGTCTTTAACTGATAATGTATTATTTTGCTGGAAGTGTATTTGTACACATTCCTTTTCAAGTTGACATCTTTAGGCTAAATTTTTAATCTCCATATCACTACTAAATCTCAATATAAATTTTATTACTTCTTTGTAGTAATGTTACCACTGATATTCATTCTCTCTCCTGTTTTATATGTCATCAGTAAAGACCATTCATGTGAGAATCATTCCAACTTTCACAGCAAAAATTAAGATATTAATCAAGATGGATAATAAAATCTATTCCTGTGGAAAGCCACTAGACACCCCCAGTCAGCAAAATGCTATTTATCCTAACAATTAGCTTAGCTGTCTTCTGAACAACGTAAAGCAATTTGTTGACATTTCCTGCACAGATTCTTGCCCTCCCTAAAACAACCAGAGTTTGTTGTCAGGAAAGAAAAAGGAAAAAACTTTTGTCAGAGTACCACAATTAGCTATTTATAATTACTGTGGAAACAAAGCAGAATGAAATAAGCACCAGACCTTTTGTGATTATACTTCTGTTCATTTGACAGCATATTGAACCATAGGCCTGCTTTTAATAGCATTTTCTTTTGAATATTATTATAATTTAGTGTGATGGATTTCACATTCAGGAGTACCTTATTTGATGATAACAGGTGGAGAGACAAGAAGGCTTAAATCCTGCTAACCTATAAACACAAGCAATATGTAATGTAGGAAGTTATACATGTCTAAAAGAAAAAATCCCAAAGTAGGTTGTAGAATTTAAGATCAAAGTAGGATATAGAACAGAAAATGTTGCTGCTCTTTGCCAGATGTCCTTTGGTACAAAAAAAACAAAACCAAAAAAACCCCTTGCTTTTTCAGTTCATTAAGATTATCTCACTATCACGACAAAAATGTATTTATGTAGACCTTATTGGGCTGCATGGATTATCTATGTCACAGATAAAAAGTTGGAAACTTCTCAAGCCATGCTGAATCTGAAGGATATTTTCATGAATTTTCATGATTCTTGAAAGATTTCAAACGTCACTCCACTTAAATAAGCCCCAAAGCAATACCTAAATCTTTTTGTTGAACGGAAATATTTTGTGATATAATGTTTTCATCAATTGTTTAGGAAGGAATTTTGCCATCTAACAACTTTACAAACATTTTTTTTTTAATATTCTGGTAACAACTATGATTTTAATTTCACCCGACTATACAAAATGTAGTAATGAATATGATAATAGCTTAATTTTTGGTTTAACCTTTTTCCCCAACTGAACATAGTCTGAACAATCCATAGATATTTTATCTAAATATAACAAAAGATTGTGGGTTCATTTCCACAATAAGCAATGGTCTGCTTTCTTCATTCAAAATCCTCATACAGCTCTTGGAAGAGGTAACTCCACCAAGAATCTGGAAGACTGGAACTATTCCAAGAAATTAGCATCAATCACATGCAGCTGCTACCCGTTGTAAATGTTAGCTCAAACCATGCAATATGGCATTAACTTGAAAGGGAACCGGAAGACATGTACAAAAAGAAAATCTTAACATCAGTGTAGAAAAGGATTTCTTAAATGTGGGAGAAGGGCTCAAAACAGCCTACTTTCTGACATCTCAAATATATTTGCTGTTTATACACTCAACAATTTAAGTAAAAAATTGTATGATTAATGTACACCTTAGTTTATGCATTTAATTTCTTTTCCTAAAAATTGTGCCTTTGTTCATATTTTTCTAAGCTTAAGATAGGCAAAGGATGTTGCATGGAATTTTTATTTTGAGAAGGGAGCAGATATGTCCAAATATGAAACTTGGAGAGATACTGATGTGTGAGGTAACCTAGAACACGTAGTGCTAATGTTCTATAAAGGAGTTACCAATTGTTGAGGAATCCAGTGTTGCTCCTTGCACGATGTTCCTCCCTGTTACCGGTCCATGCAATTAGCACATCTCTTCTTTGGGCCTGAATAAGAGTATCTAGTCCATGAAAAACAACAAGAATGCCATTCTGTTTCTTTGTGTTTCAGGATATTTGCATTATATCCACTTTGTGTACTAGGATTTTGCAAAACACAAACCTCAGGATTAATCCATCGGGGGAAAAAAAAGTACATATTTTCACTTTTTGTGTTATGGTACAGGTGAAAATACAGTTTTACATATAGGATTGATGTAGTCAGTCATATCAAATCACAAAAGATTAAACAAGTGGTAGATTAAAGGGAAGAGGTATATAGTAACATCTATGAAATATAAAAAAATGTTGAGAGCACAATTTAAATATACAAAAGTAATACCAGTCTTTCACACCATCCTTAGAAGCAAGTAATTTTAAATATATGTATTATCATTGAAATTATCTGAATTTAATTGTATTAAAATATAAAAAAAAAAAGACAATGCAATTGCATTACTGCAATTCAAGTGTCCAGGCAGGTTCAGAAGTGTCCTTGACACCCAGCACAGATTCAGATGTGTTACATGTGTTTACTGCTCTCACTGTTCTTACCACTCATGGACATGACCATGGCAGTAACCCCTGGGAATCCACATCATGAAGAAGGACACCCAACAACAGATTGCTGTCTCACTCATATGCTATCCATCACCCTGCTTTCCTGAGACTCATTCTGGCATCTTAAGTAGCTTCTGATTTTTCTCAGTTTTATCTTTACTCCCTTTCTTGGAGTATGAGGGAGTTCATCTCCCCACCACAAAAAGAAGCATCAGGCTGCTGCTGCTGCACTGCTTCACTGCTCCTTCCACAGAAGATCACAGTAATAAAATGCTCTAAATGAAAGACCAAGCTATGGATGAAAACTGGTGCCCCCACGCATAGAAGCCATGAGTAGCATTTGCAATGGTAGCTTTATGGCAAGAAGAAACAGAAGCTCTTCGTGACTGGAGTCCAGCTTGCTCTCACACCCAGAAAGATTCTGACTACAACATATTCTGTATTCCAACTTATCACCAGTTCAAAAATCAGTTTCAGTCATGTAAAAGGAGTTACAGTGATGGCAGCACCTAAGTTTTCTGATTACAAGGGATTTACTGGTACTAAGATTGTAATAGAAGTTTTTAAAAATCTTTCTAGAGCATATACAGTGCACACATTACTGTGGTGTGGTATAACACTTTTAATGTCGTGACTTTGGAAAGCATATTTTCTCTTTTCCTTCCCTTCAGGGCAATAAAAGCATTGGAACTCAGATTTCTTCACCACAGCTCTTGATACTAATTCCTAAACTGGGCTTATGATAAGTTCTGTATTTATATCAGCTTTTCTGTGAAGAAGGAAATTGCTTTGTGGATGACATCCTAGTTCAATTTACATCAATAGCAATATTCCTCTCCCTTCACTGAAGCCAGAATTTCATAATACAAGCTCAAATTAATTTTTAAATTATTACTGTAAGTGCAGCTCCCAGAGACAGAAATTGTCTTGTTTCCAAATGCTTTTAATAACATAATGCTGCACAATTTTTCAGTTTCATATAAGTAAAGTGTATCCCTATCCAGGGGAAAAAAAAAAAAAAAGGACAACGAAAGAGAAAAAAAAATTCATTTTCCTATGGTGATACCAAAAAAGGGGAAAACCAATAATTTAAATAATAAATTTAGCATAATTGTTTACCACAAATGCTATAACCCACTAATCAATCTGATGTTTTTTGTAATGCTATTTCAGAAGAATGCTGCGGTTTTATTTGAAAAATATTTCTATATCTCCTACTTTTCCACATTGGCTTCATTTTCAGCACGGTTAGAGCTTCTGAATTCTCTCATTTTAGAAATATAATAAAATCTTCGTGATATACTTGGATAAGTTTCCAAAGAACAAAAGTGTCTTGAATCTCTAATTATTTTTTTTTAGACTGAAATCATACTTACGTATGTTATATGCTACTAATTGTTGACATCAGCCAAACCTATGCTTGAAAAATATTTCTATAATTTTGGTGATGAACTTGCTTCTGAAGTGTTGCCAATACCTTAATAAAGAAATAACAATATCAGATTTTTTTTTTTTCCCCAGATGAAACTGACATGCACATAAAGGACTTTGAAGGCCTGAAATATAACAAATATAACAAAAAATAATTGGATTTCTTAGACATTCTTTTAGGTATTTTTCACATTTGGTTCTCATTTTTCTGCCACCTTTCTCCACTAATTTCTGACAACATGATGTTTGATGAAATTGAGTGAGTCAGTAGGAAAGAATGTGTTGCAGACTTCTGTTTATAACCCAACATCTGACTGATTTGTAATATTAGAAAATCTTGTCAGCTACGCAAGGAAGTATAATGTGTTCATTAGCTGGATTCTTCATTTCAAGTGTTTCTGGTTTTGTTAATAAAAATTATTTTCTTTCCAAATCAGTGAAAGGAACGGGAAATGTTTCCCCATCCCATTACAATTAAAGAAGGCCTTCTGCTGCCAACAAGTGTACATGTGTTTGCTTCTAAAGGCACGGTTCTTATGAAAGAATTACAATAAATACATTTTGGTTTGTTTAAACAACAGATGGCTGACATCTTTTACACTTTCATTCTTCCAGTGGTATTTTACCACCATCTGAAAACCTTGAGTTGTAGCACTTCTAGCATTTTTGTTGATTTTGCAATAGCAACCAATCTGGGAAGGAGTAATGACATTTCTGAAGGGTAGATGTTTTGCAGAAGTTTTCTGCACAAAAAGTCTGAGACAGTTAAAAATAATATGTTACCTGAAGAGTTTAGCTTTGCTTATGAAGCTCAGTCAGTGAGAGATTGGAATGAAGAAAAACTACATTGCCAAGAAAATTATAGAAATGGCAGTGTGCCTCCTTTCTCCTTATTGAAAAATGTAAGAAATCATTGTAAATGCCCAGTTCTTACTGTTACATCAAGACCTTTGACTTTGGAAATAATTGACATTGTAAAAGCTCCTTTTCCCTCTCTAAGCAATTTAGAAAGTGGAAGGTGTAATGGAAAGTGACATAAGGATGGAAAAACTGAAAGGTTCCTAGATGAAAAAGAAACATTTGGTCTGAACTCAGAAACTCCTTAGTCATGGATTCCTCAGCAAAAACATTCTGCTTAGTCAGTAGAAGTAAAAATCCGAAATGTTTTACTTGTAAACAAATATTAGTATGACCCTTCCTGTGAAAGGAAGAAAGTCATGCTACTCATGACTTCGTTCATCTCATGCTTTGAGTCAGGCCATGCTATTCTCAAGTGTAGCTCCTAAGCAATGAGAGCTCATGTGTCATCACAAAACATTGCCAGCAGAGCCCTGCTGGGCCAGGCTGCCTGCACAGGCAGGAGAAGACACCCTACCATCTCCATGTTCTCCCACCCCTTACCTTCTCCTTCCTCTCCACCATACCCAAAATACCTTTTGTGCTTCTGTAGGCTTTAATCTGTCACAGGTTGTTCAAATGGAAATGTCTCCTTCTCTGGAGACATTCAAAACCCGCCTGGATGCCTTCCTGTGTAACCTCATCTAGGTGTTCCTGCTCCAGCAGGGGGATTGGACTAGATGAGCTTTTGAGGTCCCGTCCAATCACCAACATTCTGTGATTCTGTGGATCCTGGGGAGGCTTACACAGAGCAGATCATTGGCAAAAGAAGAATAAGTTGCTTTAAAGCAAAGTTAGTAAAATATTCTTGGCAAGCAAAATTTCATCAAATCGTTGTTTTTCACAAAGCTGAAAAGCTGCCCAGAGATGTGTCAGTTTAGACAAAGATTAACTTTTTTAATAAGAAGTTTGTGAATAGAGACAGAGAGAGACAGACAATTCAAGGTACAGGCATAAATGTACCCACATTCTCACCCAAAATGTTCAGCCAGCATAATTCTGTTCTTTGGAAATGCTCAGGGGTTTTGTCTACCTTCCAACAAGGAATTTCAAAAGAAAAAAAGAAAAAAAATACCCAAAAAACCCCAAAAAACAACAAAACCAAAACCAAACCCGAGCGCCTTAAAATTTGACACAAAACAGAATTGAGATTGCTCAATTTGCAATTAAAAACAAAACAAAACAAACAAAAAAACCCCACAACAACAACAAAAAAACCCAAAAAGCAAAATCAGGGTTTTTTTGGCAGCTTTCAAAAAGCCTATAGTAGTCTACCTGTAGCAGTATTAAAACAGAAGTTTTAAAGCGCAATTACTGCAGCCTTTAAAACTGCAATTTGAGAAAAATATTATGTTGTGGTTTTGTTTGTTTGTTTGTTTGTTTCTTACCATAAACAATGCAGGGAAAAATATTCAGGTATTATCTCCCCGTAAGTGAAGATTGTGCTAATTTGAAAAATCATGTAAAGAGGTAGGACGAAATATTATTGCATTTGAACACAGTGACATGTAGCTGTTTGTTTTGGGTTTTTTTTTCTGCTGTTTCTCGAGCAGTGTTCCTTATCAGAAGTATATCATGTTATCTGAGCTAAAAAACAAACTGGAAAAGAGCCACATATATATCATACTCTGTATACAAAGTTGTCATCTTTGGAGGAAGGAAAACAAGATCGAAGCACTGCAAAGTACAGTATCCAAAATATCCATATTGAGTCAATATAAAGATGTGCTAGGAACTATGGTAAGTGATCTGAATGTAAAACTCAGTCAGCAAAGGAAGTATCTTGGAGCCGAACATTTCTACTGCTAATTTTTCCACCGCTCTGAGATGTATAGTGACATTTTTAAACGAAAACAAATTGGTTTTAAGGACATTGGATAAAAGAGAGCAATATAGTTCACTAATCTCTGAGATATACAACATTTTGCAGAAGCTTTTGGGAAAAGCAGCCAGCCATATTGGTTAGGAAGGCAAAGAAAGGAAATTTCCAGTAAGAGAAAAGGATAAAGAACTTGTACATGGCTCTTAGAGACCAGGGTAGAATCTGAGCTGCACTATATGTATGCATAGTCATGCATATATACTGTTTTTCCAGCAAGAATTCAAGGTAGCTCCTAATGTTTAGTTAAAAGAGATAAATACTCTTTCAGCATTCGGTTTGAGTTTGTGCTATTTGGTGTAAAGCTGGCTTACTTCCCTTCTTGACAGAAGTTAAGAGAATCAAATAGCAATAGTTGTATTAACAGAAGCCCTGTAGAAGAATACACTGAGTGACACTTGGTGAGGCGGGAACTGAGACAGCTACAAGATCACAAAAAAGTCTGTCTTCATACCAGATGAGCTGTATTAATGTGAAATGGCCTTCACAGTGATGGAGAAATAAAACAGAGCAGGACATGGCCTCTCTTGTTCCATGGCAGGCAGAACAATTGCCATTTTGGGAGGGCCTACCTGGCCACCTCCCAGCCCTGCCCTCCAGCAGATCAACTGCTCCCCAAGAAAGAGATGGAGTCTTCAAGCCTGATGAGGATGTGTTTTCCAGACTAAGGCCTGAGTTTGATAGCTATGAGCTTGTGCTATGGTAAACACTGAAGATAAAAGTTGTCTATCAGCTATTAAACTTAGAAATAATTCTGCCATTCCAAAACAAAGCATAGAAGGATTCGTCCATTTTCCACACAGTGCAACACCTTCAACTTTTCCCTCCACCTTGAGAAGGGTCCATACATCACATGAAAGAAGGATATGAGAAAAAGCAGGAGGCAGCATTATGCCAGCCTCATTCTGAAGAAAGCACTTATTTTATGTTTTATAAGCTGCTAAATTAAAGGTATCAGTATCTTATGAATACAGCCTCATTAATACTCAGAGCACAAAGTGAATTCTGCAGTTAGATGAAAGGCCAGTTGCTGGTGCCTCTCACCTGATATCTTTCTACGTGGCTCAGAAAATGTATTTTGTCCTGAAAAACATAGCCTTACAGGTACAGCACCGGGGTGTACTTGTCTCCATAGCCATACACCCAGACTCTTTTCCCTGGGGTAAGTAAACAGTGGTTTGAATCCATCGCACTGCTACCTGTGCATGAAACTGTGAGTACTTCGGAGAATGGGCATGTACAAAGCATTTTCATTTCTCCTTTTTTAAGCTGAGAACTGTTTCTATTTCTCTCTCTCATAAAAAGACACTGGACAGCAATTCACAATGCAAATGATCTCCACAGCTAGAATAACTGGATCTTAAAAATATACCTGTTCTTTAGCCAGTTATTCATACTAAGAAAGTGTTATAACTGTATGTTTTAAAGCGTGGGAAATAATTGAGAACTTTTTAATTAAGTGGCTGGAGTTATTTAACAAAAATATACAAATTAAAAAGAAAAAACAAGAAAATATGAAGTCTTGATGAATATAATGCAAAGGAATATTTTGATTTAGGACTTCAAGAATGAACTAAATTTAGTACACAGAAGTTATTAAAATGATTAATAATGACGTGGAACTACTATTGTAATTGCTTTACTAATCATAGGGGCATTATGCAAAGTTCTTTAACACGAACAACATAATTTGCATGTGTGCTATTGCTAATTAGTTTGATGCTTTGTGCTAGCAGAATGATCACACACTAGGAGCGTATATTAACAGTATTTGTAACAGGGAATTTATTATAGTCTTCTACGTTTAGTTATGATGGAAAACTTGGTAACTTTGTTGGACACTGAATGCTGTCATTGTCCTTTCCTGACAATGATAAAGGAGGACAATGTACTCTCTATAGTGACTGATGCATAGTGGTGACAAGAGCCATTTATGCAGTTAGGAGAAAATAACCCACAGCACTCTGAAGATGACATTAAGCAAACAAATATTAAAAACAATGACAGCTACAGGCTGTTGAAATTCATATCAATAATATCCTTGTTTTCCCCTATCAACTAAGAAAAAAAGAAAAAACACACTAAGTTGGATTACACAAGAGATCCTTCTAAACCTTGGTTCTAGGGAAGGATGCCACCACCAGGAGGGTGAAGCTGGATTGGTATATTCAAGACACTCCTCCAGATGCAGGCTACATCCAGAGAACTATTTGAAAACCTTAAAAAGATATACAAAAACATCACGCTGCTATTAAAGAGTTTTCAGTCTACTTTCAGTTTTGCAGAAGGCAGGTTAACGTTAAATGAAATATAAATGCTTACTATTACTTTGAATATGGAATTTATGGTTGTTGCATTGAATGTTGTAATAACTTTAATGCAGTAAATGCTACAAAGCACATTATAGCAAACTGATTCATTTTAATTAGTCATGTTATCTATCACTCCAATGACACTGCTCAGCTGTCTAGCAGTAAGTAAAATGCTGTCTCTGTATTCACATGTAAATAATGGTGGGTGACAATTAAGAAAATGTTGATAAAGGAGTATATAATTACAGCTATTAACATTATATCTGAAAAACAATTGAGGACTGAGTTATACCTGTTAAAATAGAGAGCTCCTTTGAAGACAAAACCCAAAAGACCCTTTTCATATGCTTGTTTTAATCCTGCTGAGTGTTATATATTTAATGAATGCACTATACGAACCAGTACGGAAGACAAAGCAATAAGGAACAAAGGAAAACATACTCATTTTTCTGATGGTTGCATGGAATGAAGTCTAGCTTATTGTAACACAGATTCTAATTAGCCTGTGTTTAATACAAGATGAGGATGAGAAGCAACTATCTTTCATTTAACTTTTGCTTTTCTGTTGACATATTTGATTAGGTAATTGTACAAGCCTACGAATAGAGATGGACCAAACTTCTGTAATCATGAAATGTTTTGTTAATTCATTTTACAGTGAAAAATTGCGCAGATTAAAAATGTATGTATTAATATAGTTAAAATATGAGAACATATTTTTAGATAGTTTAATTTGTTTTGTTGTTTTGCAGTTACTTCGAATCTTACTTTAAGAAATGTAAGTAGAACTTGTTTAAATGGTCTAATTTATACGTAACTCTCATTTTATGCTTCATTTGATCAAAAAATAGTAGGTTTTAATTTTTAGTAAATTGAAGGGTTTTGTACATCCGTATTTATATATTAGCAAACCCAAGCTTTTACTGATGCTTATGTTAAAACATAGGATTGCCTGTGTCAGTGTCACACCAATGAGATTTATTAAAAAGAGTCATCATATGTGTTGGTGATAAATTGACAAATGTTATGAAATATTAAATAATTATTTTCCTCGTGCATTGGCCAGGAAAAACACAAAAAAACACACCACCAATAATAGTGTCAACTTTTTTGGTTTTTTTTAATTGCAAGTTGTTTAATTTCCATTAACCAAATAATTCACATGGTAATTACTTCTAGGACACGGGATGAATTAACCCTATGTGCTTAGAAGAATTAAAAAAAATTACATTGGTAGCATGTCCTGTCTACAGTGGCCTTTTCTGGTTCTTTCTGTAGCATGTCCATATGACAGACATGTGCTACCTACTAATCTTTTCCTCCCCTCCTTCCCCCTGAAAATGAAAATAGGATGAAGCCATGGTTCTTTACAAAGCACACTAAGTCAATCTGCATCTGACAATTCCTAATCGCTTCTCACAATACCAACAATGCCATCATGACTCACATGTTATTTATACTCCAACACTCCTGCCCTAGCTTCTCCAAATTTTCTCCATCACACTAAGTCACAAAAATACACCAAGATATTTCTCTTGACATGCAGCAAGGATAGAATCAGTTGTGTTGTATATGGAGTGCTGTGTACCACTAATGCATTTCACTTATCTCTTAGCATATAGTATACTGAACTAGTATTCTTAGTATGTGTCTACTCACAGTTATGGGACATAAAGCTATGCCTAGTCACCACATTAAACCTTATCTGTAACTATTCCTAAATACTTAAGGTATTCTATCTGAAATATTTTTAGAAATACAGTAATTCAGTCATTGTCAAATTGCCCTATGCTTATTTAGTTGTCCTTAAAATATGACATCAAATTGCCATTACCGATAGAAGCAAAGAGGAATAAATTTCATGCATAGCAGTTCCAAAAGGAAGCACTTTAAGTAGAAAGATACGAGAGCTGCTGGGAGCACTCGCAGCAGTGACTGATCTGGTTACAGATTGATCTTCTTTGTGCAAGCCAAGCCTGCTGTCAGCAATAGCTTCTCTCTTTTTTGGCTGATTTCAAAAGCATCAGACAGAAAATTAGATAAAATGAAAGGTAATGCTTCTCCTTTCTAAATCCCAAACCATGCACGATACAGAACTTTGTGTGGTCTGCCAAATTATTGCAAAGCAATGAACTTGCATGTAAAATTCAAGAGTGCACAATGCCTTCTACCTGGGGAGCAGCAATAGAATTTACAGTATCTGTAGAGACAAAATGTGGTTGCCTACGACCTCTGGAAATGGGGGAGGGTGTAGTTCAGGTAGGGCTACAGTAGTTCCTGGAGAAGTGAATGGTGAACAAGTAAAAAGAAATGCAAGGAAGGTCTAATATCTGCTTCTGAGGACAGAGTGCCAATGACAATGTGCTGGTGGAACATTAAGCTCCCAATCCAAATATTGGTGGCATGGCAGCAGACTTTTATTAGCCTTATCTTAATATTAGCCTTACCTTACTTCTGACATATAACAGCCAAGTTTGTTGGAAGACTTAATCTGAAAATTATTTATCTTAGCTGTTCCTTCAGATTCCTTCATTTTAGTAGAATTCGAAAGCTTTGGGAGTGGGCATGAATAGCAAAGTGAATTAGTAATTTGGTCGGTAATGCTCATTCACCTTCTGTCTTTGCTAACAAATAGTACAAACAGTAACACCAAGACATATATTGCAGCAGTATACTCTCACATTTCGTTGTGGATTAAAATGAAATGGAAAAGAAAATCAGAGTAAATTCTGCTTGTAAACTTTCTGTAAAAAACAGATGAGATACTATCCTAAAAAGTATTATTTCCATGTTGATTCTTTTCTACAGAGATGGAAAAGGATCACTAGGAATATATATAACTCAGCAAGCATGGGACTGTTAGACACCTCTGCAAATAGCACATAATAAATCAGTGAACAAAACCCACGAAGACTCCACTGTCCAAAATATGTGTATATATATAATATATATGTGTGTATATATATGTTTGTTTTGTTTTGTTTTTTAATTCCTTACCCCTGCTATGACAGATCTCACTAGGCGGTCTAGCTTAAAAAAAATCTCCCAAAAATGAAAAAGATTCTTCCCAGCAGCAGAGTCCTCTCATTATTTCAGAACTCAGGTTTGAGGCTTGAAGAAGCAGCAGTAGGGTTATTATTCTCTGTAAGATTCAGTCTCCTGTGACAATTTTTTGACAAACTTTAACAGGATAACAAGGTATGCAGGGCTGACACAGGAGGATGATAATGCACTTGAGATTGCCTTTTGAGTAATTATATGATCCCAATTAAATTATTCTAGTCTAGAGTGTCTTAAAAAGGCAGGTCAAAATTTGGCATTCATTGTCCATCTTTCTCTAGGAGTTGAAGTTCTGCTCAGTACACTGCATAATTGTCATGAAAGCAATGATTAGAGCCTCATTGTCAAGCTTCATTACTGAACCTCCTTTGCAGCACACACAATTTAGGTTGCTCCCAGTTTTTCTTGCATTCGAATGCATGAGGTTTTGGTAATAGATACCATTCAGGTTATATATAAAGGTACTGTCACCCCAGAAACAACTTCAATCCTAATTAAGCATGTGCAGCCTTTCTAGAAAAAAAAAAGGTTGCCATTTATGCTTGTTCTTTTAATAACTTATGAGTCTGGACTCTATACAGTCAAATACACCTTCTGATCATAATCAGAATGTGGATGCACTTTGGGAAAAGATATCCTTTGGTTAAAAAGGAATTACTTTGCCAGTTTTGTCTCAGAAGAGGTTTTACACAAACATTCCAGAAGTAATCTTTCAAAGAAGCACATTTCATCATGCAGGCATTTTTGATTACTTTTCTGCACAAAGTACATAGATTATTTGTCCTAAAGGACTGCAATTGACAGTTAAGAGACTGTTTCATTTACTTTAAAGAAAAGGATTAGCATTCAAAGTATCATGGGATCTTGGATGCTCTCTATTTTTAGTGAGACAGCGAATTACTTGTATTTGAATATATGCATAACTGCTATGTAATTATTTTGATCAGTGAAAAATAACCAATTCAGGTCTACAAGAAATGTAGGTCAAAAATGGTCAGTTAAACTGTTTTTGTAATTAACTGTACCCTCCTATGGTTCTCTCTTCTTGTTTCTACAGTCCAAAAATATCCTTGTATTTAGCATCAGCTATATAGTTTGTTATTCAAGTAGAAGAAATCAGTCCGTCTAGCACTAGTGCATTTTCAGCTCAGGTGTCAGAGAATGAGATGACACCCAGCTATTCAATAGCAGATTGGATGCAACTCCCGCTAGGCATGTAGTGTCAAACTGGTCAAGGCCCACAATTATTACTTCACTTAAATTATATATTTCTATAATTTGAATTCAAAATATCAAAATCTTCAGCAGCCTGCCTGTATAAATGATGGTGAATGATGTTTACCTCTTAGAAAATCCTCAAACCATATCCGAGCTAACAAAATCGAAATGTGAAAAGGTCACTGACAAAAACCTATGGGGGGCAATCCAAAAGTATTTATTAAAATTTGCATTAAATAACAGCGCTGTGAGCTTTGATAATGATTCTTTCTCAAATATAAAATGTTGCAAAATTATTTGTTCACTGTAGGAAGCTACTGGGAAACAATACCTCCCTTATTGGCTGAGACAGTCAACGCCTTCTTCTGGAAGGAAGTGTTGCTGATTCATTTTGTGAAAAAAAACATTGTAAAACTGACTATTTAAAAATACTAGCTTCTTATAAAATATATTTCAGCAATTTCTTTTTTGTATATATATGTATATAACCTTACATTACAAACATAATTTGGCAATGCGCTGTTCTGTTTAAGCAATAACTTTCTACTGCAGCTCACACTCCTTAAAAAGCTTTCATAATCCCAAGTATCCCACTAGACCAAATGAAACAATCACAACAGTGTTAAACCAAAAGCTTTCCTGGGCATACATATTTGGGCTGCACAACTGAAACCTTACGTCAAACTCCGAGACAGTGAGGGGAGAGGGCTCCAGAGACTCGGAATATGTCTTGCGACAACCCATGATAATGAATTGCCATCATTAATTTTATAACTCGTGAGTCGAAATCCAGAGGTGAAGCCAAGGGTATCTTCTAACTTCAAAGATGTTAACAGTTGGAAAGCCAAGTTTGGTAAGGTATTGTTGTTTCCTTAAATAAATTTTCACTTCTATTCAAAATAAATAAAATCCATCTTTTTAGGAGCATGTCCAGTGTATGCAGCTGGAATTTTGTGATGGAAAGAGTATGGCGCAACATTTGAGTTGATACAAGATTGGCCTTTCCCCAAGAGAAAATTAGAGATTTTTCTACCAATCACAATGTAGCACACAGTTTGCCAGGCTTAAAGTGCTTAGCAATATTCTTGGCAAAGGCTGATATATAATCATCTGGAAATTACACTACTGCTATGTGTGGGAAAAAGAACTCATTTCGACTACATTAAAATCTTAGCTACTTAATCCAGGCCTCGATATCTTTGTTGTAGAAGAATGCATTTTTCTGTGGAACATAAAATAGAGTTTTCAAGCTTTTCAGATTATTTCCACCATGCATTACCTGGAGTAAAAATGAAAAGTGAGGTCAAGTTACAATAAAGCAAACAGTTAGAAGCATAATCTGAATTTTCTTTCAACAGAAAAATACATCATATTTAGTCCTAGCCTGGCCCAAAGAAGGAAATTAAAGATCATCCAAAGCTTAAGGGAAAATCTATTGTACACAGTATCACTTCGTAGGCAACAGAAAGTTGTATATTGCAACAACAAAACACATTTGTGCCAGAAACAGAGCTTTTGTCCTCTTAGGATTAAATAATGGCTCCTTAATGTAATTTATGTCCCTTGGTAGCTGTGGAAAGCTTTGTGTCTTTCTGATTTTGTGCCTACATATGTGAGTATTCTTGTGTACTCTTTTATAATAAACTAAACTTGTTTCTACTTTGTGTTTGAGCTTCGTGTAGTTGAAGAGTTTGTGGTTTAGCTATGGTGGTTGCTTGTTAAACTTCTGATCCACCTTTCTGCATTGAGAAATATTAATGAGTCCTCAATATAATGTCATTGTGGAATTCTGAGCTCTCCTGTGCGTCCCCTTTTTCAAGATTTAGATTTGCATCTTATAATTTAATGTACCAATCCTTAGAGTTTTAAATTTGCTTTCTTTAAGCTTGCTGTCTCTGTTGTGATGTCCTCTCTCCTTTTTGTCTTGAAAACCATGAGACCTCATGAGTGCATGGTCAGTCAACTAATTCATTTCCATGAATAAAGTCAAATTGAAAAGGTCTTGCTGTCCTTCCCTTCTGCAACAAAAAAACAACTTCAAGCACTGTCAGAGACTTCATGTTTTTGCTGCATTCTTCATCTGCTGGCGACCTGAATATGTCAAGTCCCCTCTTACTACCAAATCAAGTATTTCTTTAATTATTGGGACATATCATCTTCATCTGCATGATTCCTCTCTCCGTTTGATTCATTTTTAGAAAAACAGGAGGTAGTGTACTGGACCTCAGGTCAGATGACTGAGGTCCAAATCACAGATACAACCTGAAGAAGGAAAACATATTTCAAACTCCATTTATTTTATTTTCCTCTTTATCTAAACTGCATAAAAGGTCCCTGCTTGCCCTTTTTTCCTTTATCAAAAGACATGGGGTAATAGTAAAAAGGCATTTGATATTAACATGCTACTGGTAACATTAAGTTCTTTAGTCTATGGCAAAATATGCTAGATTATATAAAAACAATCATTATTTCAATTTAAGTAACTCACAAAAGCTGTTTATTGTTTAATATTCTGTAATCACTAATATTACCCTTCAATTATTTTTCTGCCATATGATTATATGAGAAAAATATTTGTATGAAGTCATCTTTTCAAGATTCATTTCATTTTTCTTGCTGAAACAGACCATCTGCATGAACATGCTGAGAAAATGAAAGGAAAACTTCACACATTTAATTTTATAAATCAGAATTATTCATATGATTAAGCTTTGTTGAGTTTAAATAACAAGCTGATTTGACATGCCCCTAATCAATCTGCAAAACTGTTATCTCAGGAAAGTAACTGAGACACATACTGCCTGACTACACAAAATTAAGCATAGGAAGCTTTGCAGGAGGGGGAGAGGGAGGGAAAGAGGGAGAATGCCCTCCAGTCTTTTTTATTGCACACGATTTTATTTTTCCAAGGTGGGTGGTTGCCAGGAAACAGTAAATACAACTGAAGAAATGGATTCATTTGACGTCAATCCCATGAGCAGTGCAAGGGAGCAGAACACCACACAATGACTAAGCTGAGGTTCAGTTTGAGAAATCCACATTTGTTCAGGTGATTACTGAGCAAGCTGCACACAATAATTTATTTTCCACATCCTTTCCTACCCTGTTTTTGCCCCCTGCAAAAAAAATGAAGCTGAGTGTAGCGCTGGCAGCCCCATGGGCTTTGAGGGCAGTTTTGCAGGGGTGATGCTGGTAACCCAAAAGGCACCTCTCCTGCTCTCACATGCTGATGTGGATGCTGGGGGAGAGGAGCTGCCTGGCAGAGGGCAGTGCTGGTGGGGCACCAGGGTGCTCCCGACAATCCCAGCTCCACTTCCAGCTCTCTGACTCCTTCCTATCCTTGTTTCTTCCTCCTTCCGTCCTGCTTAAAGCCATGGAATTAACATCGCATTTCCTTCCAGCTCTGCTTAGATGACAATAATTTCCTATGCATGTATCTAATCCAGACTGAAATCTCCTGGATGCAACGCCCATATCCTTCTTGGGCTTCTTTTGTTTGTTTGTTTGTTTGGGTTTGTGTTGTTTTTTGGTTTGGGTTTTTTTTTGTTTTTTCTGTTGTTGGTTTGGTTTGGTTTGGGTTTGGGTTTGGGTTTGGTTTTTGTTGTTGGTTGGTTTGTTGTTTGTTTGTTGGTTGGTTTATTTGTTTCCTGGTACAATCAGGTCGTATTCTTGTTCGTTTCCACGCATCATCACTGCAATAAACGTAAACGATAACAGTATGCACAAATTATCCATGATTAATTGTTTCTGGGGTGAGATTATAAAGTCTGCGGGACCCACCCCTCCCATGAGAAGTCTGTAATCTTCTAGTAATATTAAATCATTGAAATGGTTAAAAAATATCAAAACAGGAAGACTTCAGCAAGGGAAACTGAAATCTGCAACTCCCTAATAACTGCTCTGACATTTTAATGTAAAGATATTTTTCAAAATACATTGTAGTTGTCAAATTTTGTTACAAAACTTGCAGATATCATACCCTGGTAATTATATGTACAAGTAATTTGGAAGTGCACTGGAGAAGAGAATTGGTGGAATTAATTTCATTCTGAAAGTAGGTATTTGTGGAAAGACAATTTAAAACCACATTCAAAAATATCTCCCTTTCTTTTTTATCTATTCATTTTTGAAGACGATAACTGGAGAGAAACTCTTGTCTCATGGCTCTGATTTGTCTTTGATGTAAGGTTGTAGACACATAATATTGTAGCAAAGATGTTTTGAGTCGGGTGAAAGGATATATCTCTCTAAGCAGCTAAAGTTACAACTGCTGTTGCTCCCAGAGTTACCATATTTTATTCAAAGGCTTTCAAAAGCTTAGTAACTGATCTAAGTAGGGGTAATATCCTTTATATTTTCAACGTGTACCTGTAATTTATACAGATCTGAGGGCAGTAGGAGATTCTTGACCTTGAATTATTTAATCTCAGAAACATTAGGTTGAAGGATTAGTAAAAGAAAAGATTTTTCTCCATTTAAAAATAAAAGTTAGATTACACCTATAAGAAACCAAATTTTTCAGATAAATCAGAAATTCAAATGTGTAAATGTATTTTGCACTGTGTAAACAAAATCTACATCAGTTTTAACATTAATGCATGCCCTCTTTTACTGCACACATTTTGCAGAGTTTAAGACTTGTAAATAAAGATCAAAGCATAAAATCTAGTCACTATTTATCCAACCCAGGCCCATGAGAAAATGAAGAAAAAAGCATAACTTCTTATGAAGTCTAGATAAGAACTTGCTGGATGTCTCGGGTGGCTTATTGAGCTGAAAAAGACACCATATCCTGGAAGTGGCACCTGCCTTGCTCCACGGGAGTTTGTGCTGTGGAAATCTGGCATATGCTTACCCTGAGTAATGTAGACATCCACCAAAGTAAAGAGATGTCATAGGTGTACAACTTGCTCTAAGTGACTTTCATCATGTCAGTGGATATACTGACAGGAGCACAATGACCAGAAATCAAGATTTCCTGAATTGCAAGCCTTTATTACTTTTCTCAAATCACATTGCCGTAAGTGTTCACAACATTTACAGTAAGATTTGCCATAGGGAGCTACTATCAAGGTAGGTCACACTTCAAGCCTAACAATTTTGACAGGATCCTTTCAGTATGTTTCTTTCTTCAAAGGATCAGTGTGAGAGACTGCCACTTCTTATCATGTAAGAACACTTGCTGATCTTACTACAACCATCTCCTTCATTGCATTACTTACTGAAAATGTAGTGACAAGGTAGAGCTGTCAGGAGACCATGTCCTCTATAAATATATGACTTAGCAAAGTGCTAATTCATACTATATCCATACCATATTTATATTATATAAATGTATATATTCCAATACATACTCATTAGATAAAACTATTATTTTTATACTACAAACAACTATTGAAAATTTGTTAAAGCTTCATTATGTATATACATAGTTGCACAAAATAAATCTTTATCGTGTTCTATTATTATTTTTGTTGTTGTTTTGGCTGCTTTTGTCATTCTTATTGTTATGAAATATTACTCTGAACTAAGTAAAATCAATTATTGTATTGCCTCTTAAGTGTATGCACGTGTGCATATACACAAATCCCCGGAATGATGAAGGCAAAAGCCTAAAGATAATATTTGTCCTGTTTCCGTACCTTTGATGTTCTCCTGTTTATCATTATTCTCATCATGCTTTTCAGAATACCACTAATACTTTATTTCATTTTTAAATTTCTTTTTAATCTTTAAATATTAACGTACTTTTTAAAAGTGGACAGTGTTATTATTGCCATTTTGTTGATAGTAAAAAATGAGGCAAAGGAAGATGACCTGATATATTAATGGTCATACAATGTCAAACATGGCATTTGTCATGCCAGAGGTTCACCTTCCAGTCTTCTACACATGACAAGGGGTTGCCCTCTATAGCTCTGTCCTCAAGTAGCTCAGCATCTTGTATTATGCATTAAGAACCATGCAGAAAATCCTGGTCTAAGCAAATTCCATGGGAGTTTTACTGATGAGCCTGATTTTTTTTTTTTTTTAATTAACCTGTTTATATTTTCCAGATGCCTTCTAAAAACAATGTTTAATAGCTATTTAGAACAAGGAAGGTGTTTCTTTCCAGAGAAGATCATTCATCTACATTTGTACGTGTTTTCTTGTTTAGTCAGGAGACTCTATGATGACCTTATAGTTAGGCATTAGACAGTTAGAACTACTTTCATTCCCTGCTTCCCGATATTGCTCTTTTCTTGGCACATATCACAAGAACAAGGCTGTGCATTCGTTCACTCATTTTCTTGTCTCTGCAATATGGGAAATGCAGTGTCACAGCTGTGCAAAATAATTTCTTCCATCTGCCTGTAGTGGAAAAGCCTGGATAGATTTGACTTCAATAACCCAGAGATGCAGGTGTGCTGAAGTGAAGCAGATGTAGGATGGTAGAAATGCACTGGAGGGAATGTGAAGGTAGTGAAGTAGAGGGAACGGGACCCCCACTTACTCTGGTATTTTCTTCTATCTGCTAATCTGAAGGATACAGACATCAATAGCATTCTTAGTCTGTTCAAATCTGAGAGCTCTTACTTACCGCCCTGGCAGATCCACTTAAAGCTAGGACAGTCTGTTCCTATAGTTATTCCCATTTGTAAATAAAATCAGAGTTATATCTATATAAACATGATGGTGGTTTCATTCACTATTGGTATAACCTGAGGCTTATTTTGTAAAATAAAAATAAAAATTTCAGCATTTGTACTTATGTTATTTCAAAATATATGTTATTTCAAAATACACTGATAAAAAGATACTTCTTCTTGAGAAGAAGCTAAACACAGCCACATGCTAACTAACTAAAGGAATTGTGGGTTTTTTCCCAACTGTATTCTGTATTTCTTTGTATTTTGGAAAACGTGTTAAATCAAGAGTGTCTTTACGTCAGGACTGACAAACCTGTTGCAGTTCAGCATGCTTAATTTTCTAATATATTAAAAAAAAAAAGAAGAGGAAGCTCAACTTATGTTCATTTCCTGTTCGTGCACCTTTTCTATAGTTAAACTGTGTCATTTGCTCTTACTTCAATATTTTTATAGAAAAGCCAGATAATGTCATCCTGAGTTGAAACTTGCCACAAATATCAAATGTTTCTGACAGCACATGCTGACCTTGCATTTTGTTTTTACTTTTTATGATCTAGTATATAATCAATGGCCGTAGCATGGTTCCAAAGCAATTTAAACTACAGTCTGATTTTAATTAACCATAGTGGAAAAAAGAAAAAAAGAAAAAAGAAAAAAAGAAAAGAGAAAAAAGAAAAGAAAGAAAAGAAAAGAAAAGAAAAGAAAAGAAAAGAAAAGAAAAGAAAAGAAAAGAAAAGAAAAGAAAAGAAAAGAAAAGAAAAGAAAAGAAAAGAAAAGAAAAGAAAAGAAAAGAAAAGAAAAGAAACAAACAAGCAAACAATTTTTTTTTTTGGCTTAAATGATCAATTTCTATCTCAGTAATAAGGGACAGGAACTTTAAAATGCCATTATTTTAAATATTTCTGGAAAATTAAGAAATAAAATTTGCTTCCTTTACATGAACACTTGACACGAAATTACAGAAGAAAATGACAGAACTTTGGACTAACTATAAATACCCAGATAAATGTAGCAATAAATGTGCAATGCTAGCTTTCCAGAAACATACCTAGAAAGGAAACTGTGTTCCATTTACAACCAACTTTCCTCTTTATTATGGGCTTCAACTGCTTATGATACTGTAGTGCAATGTGCAGCAAGAGCAGAGAAAGTACAAACCAACAAGACTACTAGAAAAAATACGTTTTTCTTCAGAACTCTGACGAGAATGTATTCAGGAAAGGAGATTGCAGGCTGCCCTTTTGCAGTGCCATGCTACCAGCTTGACATGATATAAGTTTGGTTTATGGTCTCACTGACATAAATGTTTGTGTCTCACCCATTGAAACAGGTATTGGAAAAACTCAAATAAAAAGCACACTGATGTAAATCTGGGAAGTGATATTGGTATTATTGTTATTGATATGATGTGAAATAAGGAATACAAGGACATATTTTTTTTTTTTTTAATCAGCCGAGTTTAAAGTATTGGCTTGTGTGGTGGATTTATCCCAGCCAGCAGCTAACAACTCACACAACTGCCCACTCGCTCCTCCTCCATGGTGGGATGGGGAAGACAACAGGAAAACAAAATGTGAGAAAAGTTGTGAGTCAAGACAAAGACAGTTTAATAAGTCAAGGAAAGAGAAATATCTATAAGTAACACACCAGATGAAAGCTGAAAGCAACCTCTAACAAACCCTGGAATTCAGTGTACAGCAAGGAATTGAATGAGCGAGGGATCTGGTGAAGGAGCAAATAAGTCAACATTGGAACTAGCAACAGAAAGTAACAGCATGCCAAGTAACAGCTAAACAGACATAACAGTTGTAAATTCAGTCTAGCACACTCTGATCAGGTCTGTCATTATATTGAACCCCTTGAGACCCACTTAGGGAGCCAAAATGAACTGCAGTGCGTTGTCTCTAACCAGCAGCCAAGCACTCACACAACTGCTCATTCACTCCCCTTTCCAGCAGGACAGGGGAGGGAACAGGAAGAAAAAACACTAAGAAAAGTTGTGGGTCAAGACAAGACAGTTTAACAAGTGAAGGAAAGAGAAAAAGACATAAGTAATGCAATGGATATCATTCAGTACCACCTCCTATAAGCAGACTGATGACCAACCAGTTCTGAGCAAAGGCCACCTTGGAAGCCAAACTGAAAATCTCTTCCTTTTCCTCTATCTAAATTTTTGTTGCTAAGCAGGATGTTATATGGCACTGAATATCCCTTCAGCTAGTCTGGATCAGCTGTTCAGTTGGTGTCCCTTCCCAACTTCTTACCCACCCCCAGCTGCCTACTGATTTAGGGGCTGTGGGACAGAGTGGGAAGAAGAGAAAGCCTTAATGCTGTGCAAGCACAGTTGAGTGAGAGCCAAAACATTTGTCACCAATACTGTTTTAGTGTCAAATCCAAAACATAGCGCCATACGGGTTGCTATGAAGAAAGTTAACCCCATCTCAGACAGAGCAATTACAACTTGCTGTTCCTGATACTTAATCAACTATATTGCAAAATCACGAAAAAGGCTAGGAATTAGCAAAGAGGACTGTTAAATATGTTCATTAATGCAACAGGGTTTGTAAGCAAAGAGGCCTATACGAAGACCTTCCTAGTCCCTGGACAAGTTCAAGGAGGTTCTTGGACAAGCCCTGAAGGCCCCAACACCTGCAAAGGAGGTTGTTTGAGGGCAGCACTTCCCCTCATGGCAGGTGTTTGGATGACTACAGCATTAGCTGACCAGATCTCACTCACATCCTGCTACATGAATTTCTGACTTGAAACAGAAGCTGGATTCTGCGTTTTCTTGAACTTGAGAGAATAACACCAGTCTGTTTAAATGGGAAATGCAGTGCTAACGTCACCTGAATTTAAGTGCCATTTTAAAGCTATAATAGTCTGTCAAGGACCCCTCTGTAGCCACTGAAGGGTACAATGCATTTCCTGAGGGAATTCAGCCAACTAATTTACAGGGGTGTCTTAAAATGGGATGACTCATCCACTTTAGGTACTTATGGCTCTCCAGGTATTGATATAGTTGTCCAAGTGCCAAAATGCACTATCAGAAAGAGAAACTGAATATCACTAATTGAAGCACTGTCTTGAAACAAGGGTACAGTTCCAAAAGATAACATTTAGAAAATCTGCCCGATGTAGTCACAGTTCATAGCTGATTAGGGTTTATTTGCTTGTTCTCCAAAGGTGAAATAAAAGCCAAACAACATCAACAACAAAACACCAAACCAAAACCATGATCAAGAAAGATACGTAAATGCAAAACCAGATGACAGCTGGACTTTTCCAACTGTAAATTTTAGCTGCCATTTTTTGTCACTTAAAAGTGGGTTTGCAACACTAGCAAAATGTAGACCAGCCCTTTGTGTAAAGTGAATTTACTTCAAATAAGCTGAATTGAGAAGTTGTACCAAATGAACTGTTATCAGAGCCAGGTGAAAAATAATTATTTTAGGCTTATTGTCCAAGACATAACATTTCTAAATGTCGAGTTACCTTTTCTGAAAATGGGTAACTCATTTTACTTAGGTTATATAAAGAAATAGATGACAAAAAAGTACTTTGATGGTTTTTTACTCCAAACATTCCAGTACATGTGTTGCCTCTAACTTGTATGCTGCAATACTGTAATCAACTTAAAACAAAACAAAACAAAAAACCCCAAACAAATAAAAACCAAAAAAAAAAACGCAAAAAACCCAAAACAAAGAAAGAAGTCTGGTAAATAAAAAAATCACTGACTACAATAACCATAAATGCTATAACACTTAAGGTGTAGTGGCAAACAAAATTATGAAAGCTTCATCCACTCAAGTAACTCATATTCACAGGAACCTGGTGAAGAGACGCATTCAAGCACACAACTGAGACAGACTGTTCTTTCCTCAGGCTTAGAAGATTTTTCGGTTTTAGTACATTAAACTCATGTTCTGTTTGGAATTGTATTAAAGATCATAGCAGTGTCACATAGTTGTAAAAATAATTTGTATTATTCTAAGGATCTAGCACACGGCTGGCATTAAAAGAGGATGGGGAACAAATACTAGAAGTATGAATTTACCTCGGTGACCACTCCTTAAAACCATGGATGACTTTAACCTGGCTCCAGTCTCCTTTCTTAATTTCAAATACTATGGAAATGCTCACAGGAACACACACAGAGAAGATTCTGGCTCTTGCAGCAAGTCTAAATGGAAGCACAAACTTTTGCAGTCAGCCTTTCAACAGGGGATAGTACCTATCTGTCAGCTGTGAGGCAGGAGCCATGCAGACTTCCCTTTTAGCCTGCCCTGCTCTTCCTTTCAGTCTATATTTTGCTTACCTGAACTGGGGTGTCAATAGAAATGGCAGGTATGGGCAAGGTTTCTTCTACCAGTTCTGGGTTTTATATCAACAATATTAAAATACTTTTTGACAATTAACCTGGATTGTTTTTCTGGTAATTTCTTGGTTTTGAAGAAAATGAATAATTCATTTCTGCAACTGCAGCTAATAAAATAGTGTTAAAGACACTTTTACAAATTAGAGCAGAAAATTTTTCAGATTATAGTGACAATGTAGAGATGCCTTATTGCTTGTAAAACATAAAAACAACTCACATCAACAAACTAAGAGGTTTTTTTCTTAAGTGAGAGGCTGTTCATAGTTTTATGTTTCCTACTATAACCTCATCTGTTTTATTTCTATTTTCGTTTTTGGCTTTTTTTTTTTGAAAAATATTCAGTGAAAGGTACAATGAAGAAATGAACAAGTTATGGTTTCATTAATATGTGCTGTTGTAAATAGCTAACTTTAGAAAAATAGTCTGTAGTTACTAAAGTAAGAGACAATTAGGAAAACAGAAAAAAAATAATCTATACCATTTATGTAATATTTTCCGTGATTGTTCCATAAGTGTTATATGGTCTGTGAGAACCTGCAAAAGTGGCAGATAAAGTGTAAATGGTCTAGTAAATCCAAAACCTTTCATTTCACAGACTATCAATTGCCAAATGTGTGGGCTGAAATATAAGCTTTACAAGGCAATAATTCCATTGCAGAGATTTTTTTTTTAAGTGTGACGTTATCACCTGACTCCTTTCTTTGCTTTGGGTAACTTGTGTAAAAACACGTAGCCTTTTCATGATGCAACCTTTACGAAAACAGTTTTCCATAAAGTGATTAGTATTATATCTAAAATTAATGATTTTCTTCTATGCACATAGGCAAGTGATATTTTTATAATGAGTGTAAAAGATAATAAAACACTTAAAAATTATGTGACTGAGAAACTACACAAGGCTCATAATACTCCCAGAAAAGCTGTTCAGCAACCACTAAAATGAAACATCAATCTTCTCTATCTTGAAATTTATGGCCCACTGCTTCTGTTGTCTTTGAAGATACCATCCTCAAGGGTCAACATATTTCTATGCAATGTTGGCACTTGTCTGAGAACAGGCTATACTGCAACACCTAACTCAGGCATCTATCTCATGTAAGCTTCAGTCTTTCCTATATTCTTCACTTTTCACTAACTCGAAAACCTGGACAGAATTTAGGATTTTTGTGGCCATTTGGTAATTATGTATGACAAAATAGATTTGCCAGTTAAATTTACTTTATTTTCAAGAGCAGACTTCTGAAAGATGAGCTGGATGTCCTTCCTTTTCATCACATGTACAGATAAAAAGTCTATGGCTAAACTAAGATAGTGTTTAAGTTGCTGGGCTCTCTCCTCAACTCTTGATGAGATTTAATGGACAAGATCTGATTTAGAATCCTAAAAAGAACAGCAATTAGTATTTCGGCGACTATATATTTTCTTCCAGTGAAACATACAGTTCAATGACAGTCAGTGTAGACAAAGTATGAAGCAAACTTATTCCTAGTCAGTCAGCATGAAACCAGTAATATTCTATGGGCAATTAACAAATCACTACCAGTTCACCAAGGAATGAGATCCTCTCCATAGAATTTCTGAATCACCCTATAGAGAGTATACATATCTACATAAGGGATGTAATTTTTAAATGAATGCTACAGGATAAAGAAAAATGTTTAAATTATTTTTTTTAAATGTCTTGGATGTCTGTTGGGCTTCTACATGGAATAACACAGCTCTTTTGTGGATAGAACATACCTTTGGATCAAATTGTTTCAGGATAATTGATGAACATGACCTTGTTTAACATCCTATTAGTATTTAAGATATCAGACTATATTTGGTACTGCTCTGCAACACGACATGCAAGGACATTCTGGCAGGTGCAGAACCCGCCCTGTGTTCTCTTCATCTGTCTCATTAAATCAAACCAAGACAAAGGAAACTGATGCAGGCATCATGACATCACTGCACTGGTTTTATACATTTCCTAGACATTAAAAGAGAAAACTAGTGGATCATTAAGATACTGCTTTCAATAGGACTAGTAAAGAGTTTTATCTAGAAGAGCTTTTTTTATTTCAGTAAAAGCATTAGATTTCTTCCAAAATGAAATCATTATTCTCACCCTATAACTCAAAAAATACCCCAGAAAACTGCAACAACAAGTTTCTTGGCAAGATTCACCTGAAGCTTATATAGAATGTAAACACCACAGACACAGTAATTTTCCAAAACTCAATATTTCATCACTATCTCACATTCACCTCTGAACTTATTGTTCCAGACTTTCATGGCTTTTGCAGTTCCTGTCATGCCAGGTTCTTAAAATTGGGGAGCTGAAGGATTTCTGAGACCATGATCCTAAATGTTCATCTCTTACAAAAAGGATTTCCAGACCTTAGCATATTCCTGAACACATCAAAATGTTGGGAACTTTGTAAAGGAATCCAAGCTGTAAGCAGGTAATATTGGCATCATTCTGGCTGACAGGATGGGGAAGCAGTTACGAGCTAAGAAAAGTAAAACAGCAGATCCTGAATCTAAATTCAGGGTTCCACATCAGGGAATGAGTGGCGGAGTCCTGCATTGGCAAAATATCAGTGGAATGGCCCCTGTGAGGGCTGTAGGTAAGCTCTGCTGCCCTGATACCTGGAGAAAGAAGAAAGCGCTTGGGGACCAGAGAAGAGTCTCCAGGAGAAGGACATATGGCTACATGTCTTGACTATTATCTGCTTACCAAGTTATAACAAAACATGGACTCAAAGGAAAACACAGTACTATTCGGGCTAAAGTTAATATTATCTAAATTAGCTGGTCACACTGAAGACATTCACACCTCAGTTAATAATCCTGTTTTCTCTCTAACAGTGAAATGATCACATTTATGCAATCAGTCGTCTGACTTCTGTAAGTCATCTATACTAGGATGAAAAATGTATTTTGTTCTGTTGACCATAGAGACTTCACACAAGTCAAAACTCTGCTTTGCAGGAGTCTGTGTTTAGATAAATGAATCAGATTCTTTATTTCTAAGGTCACTTTCAATTTGGTGCAGTTATAGGAACTAGACAGACGCAAAGTTCAGAACCTGCTGTAAAAAACTGATTTCCTTATAGAAGGCAGTCAAGGAAGAATATTTGTAGAGAGACTCTTGCAATTCTCAAGCTTGCTTAAACTCAACATAAAGGTAAGGAGTTAGGGAAATACAGTATTTTTTTCCATACTTCAAATTTTGAACAACATATTGAACATATTGAAACTCTTGTTCAGATTCAAGCTATTATTTTTAAAATGTTGTAGTTCCTAGAGTCATTTTGCAAACTTTAAAATTTGTCATTAATATTTAGATTTATATTTTCTTTACACTTTTCATTATATATTTAATAAGCATTTATAAAAATGGGGTTTATCACACGATTTAGTGGGTTTACATACATCTCAGTGATATTTCTTTTGTCAAATACACTGATGATACAAAATCTCAGCATCCATCAACAATTAAGGATGTTCATGCAGTTTGTGACAAAGCAATATTATATACCTCAGACAACTGATTAGAATACAAAAATGTATTAAGAATATAACTCAGATAAATTAAGATATGGAATGTTTTGATTAGTTGAGAGATTTCTGTGAAAGGGAATTTCAGCTGTTAAAAAACAGACTCCTCCTCACTTTTGAAGTTGATCAGAAGGATTCTAACATCCTTGTTCTACAAATTACAAATATGTGGAATACATGTATTAACCTTGCATTACTTCATGTGAGTCCCAGGAATCTGCAGTGCTTAGAAAACGTTAAGTTGCTTGGGTATGTAGTAAGCAGAGTAAAGCATTTGTCTTAACCAGAATAATGTGACATATGAGTTACTCTTCAGAGTATTTTAACAGTTTCAGTGAACTGCAACAGGAGGTGAAGAGACACCCCATTGTCCAACCCGTATATCTCAGGGACAGACAACAGTGTGATTTATTACAAGAGCTTGAACTGAGCCTGCAGCAGAGGAGCAGCAGTTTCTGATCACCAGGGAGGGTTGGGCTGGGATGACTAACAACTTCACTGGAGCTGATCACTCTTACATAAAGCATCTGTCAGGACTCTGCTACAAGACATTTACAAATCGCGGATCATGACAAGTACAGAATGTTCTGTGCTTCTACTTCTGTTTTTTGCCTGGTTGAAGTTAGCAGAAAGATTATTTGTATTCAGTACTCTTGTTTTTTCCTCCGTGTTGTACCCTATTTTGCTTTAAGTACAGTTCAAAATTTTTAACCACAGCATAGCCAAATCAATTCAAGTTTTTCCTTGATTTTCCTTATGTGAAGGTACTATAGGAGGGACTACTTGGAACAGGCACATCGCACCTGTTTAATGTTGCATGTACAAAAGTTTTTTCCTCTGCCATCTCTGTCTTGTAAGCTGATTTCAGTGTATCTCCTGAAGCCAAACTCTGCCATGGAGCTGACTGGTCATGGTTAGAGGAAAAAAACATATTATGTGGTACCAGTTACTTAGGTTCTCACTAAAGAATATCAGCATTTTGACATCCACATTTGTCAAATCCTCTGTGTTCCTCCATGCTTTTATCTAGTATTCTTTTTCTAATAATTTTCTAATTTTCTAATAATTTCAACTAATAAATGTGATAAAATATAATTATACATAATGAGATACAAAGTATAGCACTATTAATTTATTATGGTTGTCAAAATTGCATTTAAAAAACAGTATTTGGTGCCTATATGAATGGACTTTCATTGCCACCCCAGTGAATTTGGCACTAAATTTTGCTAGCAATGCTGTAGTGGAAAATCAAGAGATCAGGTACCCAAATATAAGAACTTATATGACCCCGAAGTGTCTTTAAATTAAAGATTGTGAGCAGGCCAGAGATTCCCATGCCTCAAGTTTAAAAAACAGGTCATAATTAATCCATTTAAACGGTGATATACTTCTAGTATTTTACTTGTATGTTTTTGCTTGTTTGCTTGTTCATTTGTTTGTTTCTGTTTATTTGAATGAAAAACAGTAAGAAGAGAATTGGTAAAGCACCTCCATTATAATTCAAAATGTGGTACATATTTTATAATGCAATGTACCATGTATTTGGTATGCTAAATGAGAGATAAAGGCTTATAGTAGTGCAGAATGAATTATGCTGGATGTCATATTCTTGATGCAAGAAATCAGAATGTTTTAACAATTATTAAAGCAACAAAAATGGATTACATTTTCTAAAAGCATATCTTTACCCCAGAATGAGCATGAAAAGGACACTTAATTTCTACTATTCTTATACTGGGAGGTAGGTATAATAAAAAAGACCCAGAAAACTAGGTTAAAAAGGGTTTTACATTATTGATGGATTCATAAATAGGTGTAAACAAGTCTGAACCTGGCTGAATTACAGAATACAGATCAGAGTTCATTCAGAGTGGATGACAGCACCTTTACACATTCTGACTTTGTAAAGGACAGGAAAAGGCGACAATTGTCTGTGTTTATGCAACACTTTGTCAAACATGAAATGTGCTCCCTGCCAGGAAGTGCCTTTTCAGTTTAACCTCAAAATGTCAAAATCTCTCTGTTTCCCAAGTTTCCTGATCACCCCCCTTTCCCAGTGAAGCCTGCTCGTAGCAGAAGAAAGGAGGAAGAAGAGTTTTAGTCTGCAGCAGAATGTGTCTAAGAATAAATATTCTGACACTGATTTCAAAAGCTTAGTTATTGGCTTCCTTATACTGATTTTATAGTCCCATGTTAGGTTCAGCAGTGAACACTGGGCCATTAAGAACACTGAAACTTAACATATATATAGTTGCCAAAAAGTGAGCTTGTGCATGGAATACAGTGCATTTCTTGCCCAAGAGCTGACAAGAAAAGCTGAAGGTTTTGGCAGTTTTGTGCTCTCCAATTTCAAGAACTGCATCCTGATTTCAGCTAAGACACCATGTTAGTTCAAGACAATTACCTAACTAGCCTTCATCCAGAATAGTCAAGAGATTAAGTATTCATCCCGAGCAGACACAGGGGGAGGCTGACAGCCAATAGTACCATTTAAGGGTTGGTTGGGTTTGGTTTTGTTGTTAGTAATGAGACTACGTTTTGTTCTGTTCTGTCTTTAGTACACAGGTTACATTGCAGTTAATCTTCTGCACTGACAGATTGAAAGAGTAAGAACTACAAGAACTATGCTCTCAGGGGTGATCCCTGAAGTCATTCTGCATATGATCCTAACCACAAAGAAATAAAAATTATAGACATTTCAACAGTTGAAACAACTTTTCTAAGTAATCTGGCTTTACCTGTATTAAACAAATATACAGTATATTATTACTTGTGAAAAGTGAACAAGTTGAAAGAATTTACCTTTGTGCATCTTTCATGTACAAGCTTTGGAATGAACACAGCAGAAAGAGATGTGATTTTAGAAAGAAGCACTGGATTTTTTTACTGCAAATATAATGCCAACAGAGACACAGCAAAATCTAACCATGGTATTAATAATCAGTTTTGCACAATTAAGCCAAACTTTTTTTCTCTATGCTAGAAAACAGGCTGCAGCTGAAAAACACTGGAGTCACTGCAGTTGCACATATTTATACCAGCTGGGAATATCACCAGCTTTTATTAGGCTGGCAATATCAGAGCTTTCAGTATGTCCCTTTTAGGCTTGAATATGGGTCTTCTTACAAAGAAAAAATGTTTCCTAAATCTGCTCCTAAACTGATTTTTTAAAGACTTTTGAATGGAGGAAACAATATATATTTTTTCCCTAAGGGATATTTGTAGAAAAAACAATACTGGCTGATACACTATATAGCATTATTATTATTGATGCATCAATAATTATAATAGCAGTAACACTACTAATGTATATTTGTAAACCTATATGTAAATGTAGATATATATGCACACATACATAAGTATACATATGTATGCATATGTGTGTATATCTATGCACTTATATTTATATATCTAGAAAAGCAACTATACATATAACCATATATATACAGACAGATCCCACGAGACTCAAAGTCCTTAATCTGAGAAAGTGTGTAAAAGCAGACACACAGCCTAAATCATACACTGTGCATTATAAGAGAGTCAGTGTTACATGCATTTGTGACATGACAGATTACTGTTTCCTGGGACTGAAAGAAAAGCCCAAGCATTTCTTGTGCATTGACCGTGTTTATGTGTAAGTATACAGTATTTCTCAAAAATTTATCAACATTAGAAAGTAAAAGGACCTTCAGATTTTTATGGAAGAAAGCTATTTCTTACAATAAAATATTTCATTTTCTTCCATTTTCTTTTCTAAGTGAATAAAACCATAAAATAGTGATCCATTTCAACATAATCATAACACTGACATGCAACGTAAACCCCGATGGAAAAGTAGATATTATACATAAAACGTCCCATCAGAGAGACTTCAAATCTTACATAAATGAGTGATTTCATATTTTGTCTTCTAATGTGATTTATGACAATAATTTTTTTAGAAAATAAAACATATTATTAACTGATAATGAACTTAGGATAATAAACACTGGTTTGAGCAAATGTTCTGCAACTGTCATTTGTACATATGTGTTTATTTGAGCATTTAATTTAAAAATTACTTTCTTCTCTGTGAATGAAAATATTAATCAAACGAGATTTAAAGCCATAATTAAAAAAATGAATGGAAAATATTGTATGATCCTTTATTGAAAATATTCCTTTAAGAATAAGAATATACAAGATACTTCACGCTATTTCCTTATAAATTTGCCTTTATGTCCAAGGATCTACAGAGATACAAACTATACAATAGTAAAAAAAAAAAAAAAAAAAAAATATCTTCAAACATAATTTCATTAAATTTAATTCCAAAAGGTATCTTCTTTTTTTCCCACAACTTCATAAATTCCAGTAAGAATATAAAACTGCCATTTAACACCAATACTGAACAGGTTACTCAGCCTCCTCAATTGTTCACATTATGTCAGGACTTCTGTGGCTCAAACCAGACCATCAATGGCACTGGCTCTTTTTCCATAGATACCAAAGGGCCCAGAGTAAATCCTTAACATTTAAACTTTACAGAATAAAGATAGCTCTGTGATCATCAGGGGATGCAAAGAAAGCTGGTTGTTTGTCTGGCTGTTCCACATTTTGTTCTACATAAAGCAGTCTTAAATTTTCTCTAAGATGAGAGTCAGAAGGAACTCTGATTTGCTTCAGCATGGCAATTTCCAAAGTGCTACACATTGAAAACCTCCATAGCCAAGAAGGTCTCTAATTGAAGCACACACAGATAGGAATACATATATCATGGTTTAACCCAAGCTAGCAATACAACCACAATAGCCACTCACTTGCCCCCTTCCCCCACCCCGCCAAAAAGGGGAGAGAATCGAAAGGGAGAAACTTGGATTGAGAGAAAGATAGTTTAATAAAATAATAAAATACTAATACACTACTAGTAAATACATATATATTAGAAAGAAAAGATACTGAAGGCAATTCCTCGTGAGCTCTGTCCACAACTGAGCAGCCAGTCCCAGCAAGCCACACCTGGCCCCAAAGCCGGTCCCAGAGAGAGAAAAGAGAGGAAAAAGTCAGAAAAGCCCACAGGCCTCTGCAAAATGGCAAAAGGTTGGGCTAAACGTCCCGACTGAAGCTGCGTCCCAGAGATAGATAGTGGAAGAGACCGACTCCTTAAATATGGGGCATGACGCCAATGGGATGGAATACTCTTACTGATCAGTCTGAATGTCAGTCAAGCTCTGCCCCAACCATGTCCCCCTTCCTCAATGCCTCACACCTGTGGGCAGAGCGCTCAGAATGTCCTTGGCTCTCAGACCAGAGCAACTGAAAACATTAACTCTGTCCCGGGCTGTTATCTTCTTGTTCTCAAACTAAGCCCAAATAATGACCATGCTAGCTATGAAAAAGAAAGTTTTCTAACTGCATGAAGAAAATGAACCCATTTTCAGTCAAACCAGCACAACATATTTTTGCTAGCATTCTGCTCAAGGGACAGCCTGAAAGATGGTAGAACATCTCCTAGAAGAACATAGCGAAACTGTCAGAGCACTAATGCAGGCCAGCCCATGCTCCATGTGTGGTTTTTCTGTGATTGTGCCATGTGAGCTATTTTTTCCAGCCTCCACCTTACTACATGTGGTTACACAACATGTAGGTACTGCTACAAACACATGTTCTGTGACAACAAGCAGCGCTGATCAGCCCTGAGAGCTACTTGGTTTCACTTATCATCTTTCCCCTCGGCAGCTTGCTCCAAAACCTCATGGATGTCAGTCCACAGTCGCAGTTTCTTCCTCACTGACTGTAGGTGTCCATGGGATTTGACTTTGCCCAGTTGCCACATTACACAATGACGGCAAGCATTCAGGGAGCTTATTGTGTTGATTTACTGTTTCCACCGATCTGTCACACTGGCCTTGCTCTGCACAGACTTTACAGAGGTGATTTATCTCCATGAGATCATCCTCTGAAGTCCTTAATCTGCTACTGACACCAGGAAAGGCTCTTCACTATTGGGAAGTCAATCTGGACACTCCCCCTGTTAAAAAACTCTCTTCCACGTGCTATAGGGCTTCAACTTTCATCATCTAATGCAATCTTTTTCTTTTTTTTCATTGTTCTTTGACTCTTCTTTGGTGGAACAGGGAGTTCCTTGAAATGTTTAGCTGACCCTGAAAGTCTTTTATGTAAGCACCTCAGGAGACAATGCCATCTCAAAGAAAGTCAATACGCCTCAATTTAAAACTAATAGCAGTCTTCCTGCACTGATGTATCTATAGGCTACTGGAAGAGTCAAGCCAAGTCTACACAAGATCTAGGCAAATATATGCAAACCCAAACCATACAATTTCTTTTAGCTTAAAGACACAAAGAATAAGTATTAGCCACCTAGACCATTGTTCTTCCTCTGCCTGCAGGCTAGATTTGATTTTTACCCTCAAGCAGAAACAGATTTTGCAGCAAGGAAAAATATCTATCCTGCATCAATTTTCCAGTGGTTTCTCTTCCCCTTAACAAGTTGCATCTCCTTTGTGGGCAACCACTACTAAAGGAGTTCTGCTTGCCGTCTTGAAAAACAGGGCACCTGAGTAAAGAGCTAATCCTGGCTTCCACTCTGTCTCTGGGGGAACTGAGGACCAGTCCTGTCAGTAGTGAGGAAGATGGAAAAGACAAATACAGCAGATAAAAATCATATGCTGAACAGAAAATCCTTGACATCAATATCAAAAAACTATGTTACATTGTATAGGGCTGTGATCTCTAATTAGTCACATCAGGGATTGTGTGCTGAGGGGGAAATGAAAGAAGGATGTTGGTCACTGCAAAAAAAGTCACTTCAGAAGTGCTTTGGGGTGTGGTAAATCTCTTGGTCTTACATTACTGATAAGATATTTTTATCCATTCTGATAAACTCAAAGCAATAGCTATTAATTTTAAAGGAACAATTGTGTTCTCTGCAGAAGCACAGAGTTTATAAATTGAGGTGTAAAGTGTTGTAACAAGTAGTTTTCTACTTCTGTTCAGAGTTGCTTATTTTCTTTTGACAAGAGTACTGAGCAGAAGTAAATAAATAAAATTTTCTTTCACATATAATAACAATCAGTTCTGGAGAGATTAGGTGTCTGAGATTAAAATTACATAAACATCTCTCTACTCTGCCCTGGTGAGACCGCATCTGGAATATTGTGTCCAGTTCTGGGCCCCTCAGTTCAAGGAGGACAGGGAACTGCTGGAGAGAGTGCAGCGCAGGGCAGCAAAGATGATGAAGGGAGTGGAACATCTCCCGTATGAGGAAAGGCTGAGGGAGCTGGGTCTCTTTAGCTTGGAGGAGACTGATGGGTGACCTCATTAATGTTTATAAATATATAAAGGGGGAGTGTCACAAGGATGGACTCAGGCTCTTCTCAGTGGCAAACAACGATAGGACAAGGGGTAATGGAATCAAGCTGGAACACAAGAGGTTCCACTTAAATTTCAGAAGAAACTTCACAGTGAAGGTAACAGAACACTGGAACAGGCTGCCCAGGAAGGTTGTGGAGTCTCCTTCTCTGAAGACATTCAAAACCTGCCTGGACACAGGTTTCTAGGTGTTCCTGCTCTGGCAAGGGGATTGGACTAGATGATCTTTTGAGGGCCCTTCCAATCCCTAACATTCTGTGATTCTATCATTCTGAGATATTCCTTATTGTACTCTAGGAAGCATATTAAATCCACATTATAGGGCTGAGCATTTGGTCTGGGGATGCTGAGGTGCAGGTTTTGTAGGCTCCAGACTTAGCTTCTTTAAAGTTATTAGTTTGGCTTTGGGAACAGTCATGAAAACTAAGAAATACCTTATAGCTTATTTCACTGGCTTTGGATCTTGCTGATTATCTGAGTTGATACGTTATATTCCTTTTCTTGGTCAGAGCTGATTGATGTGCCATCCGTCAACTATTATTTCCACAAAAGGCAAGTACTTAAGCAATAAACAAAACTGGTCATTATACATTTATCTGAAAGTGGAGTCTTCTTTGCTGTGAGAAATGTGGCAAGCACCCAGTGTGGTCAGTGACTGTGAATGTAAGACATATGCTGAGGCTGGAGAGAACACTTTCCCTGGTGCCATTCCAGACACTTGTAGATCCCAGCCTTTGCTTCTTGGAGGGACAATTACTCCTCAAGTGAAGGGAAAGTAGTCATCAGTACTGTTGGGAATTGTTTTCTAAACTATCATTACACTTGAAGATATTAGCTTTTAGGAGATTCTTACATCTATCTGGTTACCAATTTATAGTTAAAAGCCAAAATTCATTATTTGATTACAGATCTTTTAAAATCCTGAGATGAAAGTAAAACATAAAATATTAAACAGATTTTACAAATATTTTAACCTGAACATTCACATTAGTTACCTGTGCATAAACATTAGAGTATCTATTCTGCAGCAATTATTTGAAAGAAAACCAACAAATTGTACAAAGGAAAGTTTGCAGATAAGAAGAAAAATACAAATATAAGTTTTTAACTGAGCATGTATTCATACCTTTTTTTTTTTTCCCCAATATTCATTGAACTCTGTTGGCAAGCTTTAGAAAACCTTGCAGAAATAAAAACACAAACGAAACCAATTCCTCTGTGTAAGTCACTCCTCCCAAGATTTTGTATATATCACTTAGATTTCTGTACACTGTGTAGGAGCATGTTGCTGGAGGGTTTTCTGTAGCTCTTTTAAAATTGAGAACCTTTCAAAACACATGGAAACATTTCCTGACTGCTGAGTTACAAAATTTGTTGATTTTGGGATATATTACATACACTCACACTCAGTGTATATAGCCATGGAAACCATAATAAAATAATAAATAAAACTACTATTTTGCAGTAATTAAAATAATTTAATATTAAGTATATGTATTTCAGTAAGGTTGAGCGCATGTGATTTTGGCATATTCTGCCTGAGGGTATTTAATATTTTGTGGACTTCAATGTTTTCTCACAACACTGCAACAGAGATAGTTAATTATTTTCCTCATTTTGTCACAGAACAAACACTGACAAAAACAGATACCTTTTATAAGATGACAGAACCATTGCATAAATTTATGATGAAAGATTTCTTCATCAGAACAGAAGCTTGTTGTTTAAATTATTCATATTTTTTTTTAATATTTTTTAAATTTTGTATTTTGTTTTGTTTGCTTGCTTGCTTTTTCTTCACATGGAAGGATGGATTTCTGGCCAAATAAACCTCTGGTACACTATAGGCCTGCATGAAGAAATGGCACAGATAGATACAGCTGCATGCTTCTGTTTGATTCAGTCTCCCTCCTCATGTCCCTCTAAAGATATCTTACTGTGTGCAAATAAAAATACCTTAAAAAAAAAAAAAAAAGCAGAAACAGGAACCCACCCCTCCACATCACATAAGACTTCAGAATGAGACAACTGTGATAAGCATGATCATCCCTCATTGCTGTTTTTTCCACAATGTTATAAACAGCTTTCCTCCCAGTTGATGAAGCCTTAAAACATTTTATGAAAGGAAATTCTCATTTTATATTTTCCAGCTTTCAGCTCTAAGTGCAGGGGGAAAAAAATCCTTTATGTGCGGGCTCTGACAAATTATGTTAATTGACATTGTCATAATGTCTAAGAATTCCAGCCATGTAGCAGAGCATTATCATGGCAGACACTCTAGAACACTCATAGATGGTCTTAAGCTTGATGATATTAAATCTATAATCTACATTTAAGATGAGAGGCAACAGATTGGTACGGGCAGATGGAAAAATGCAAGGGAAAATCAGACGATGGCATTAAAAAGAGCAGTTTTCACATACTAGTAATCTCTTTTCCAAATTTCATCATAGCATCATAGTAAAGAAGAGTTTTAAGGAGGAATTTGAAGGAGAATAACAACATAGTTCAGTGGAAACTCTTCCTAACAACAGGGACACCACAAAAGAAAGCAGAAAATACTTTCTTGATAATTTGTACCAGGTAAGTGAAGCATTCAGATGTAGGAAAAAGAAATGGTTTGAAGCCAGGGAAAACGTAGAATAGCCTGCAAGTCTAGATGACGATAGCTAGCCATTAGTGAGAATGGAGAATCAGACTTGCAAAAGAAATCAGAAGAAAAGAAGTAATAAGGATGATTTAATGGGCGGCACAAAAAGATCAGCTTACAACTGAGGAGATGAAGGATCATGTGCCCCTCAAATCCCATCCTGCTCCACAGACTAAAAATGACAACTGCATCCCATATAGTCTTCCCATATTTGTTTACTGATGCAGGCTTGCTTTGCTCATGGTCTTCACCAGCCAGATGAAAACCTACTCTGAATTCAAAGGCAAGATATATTAACTTCCTCACTGTGCCATGTTCAGCTGCATTTCTGGCTAAGCTAACAGTCAAGCAGGTAACGTTGGAATCCATTTAGAGGGTGGAAGAGGTGGCATTACACTTCTTGTGAAAAGACCTTATAGATATATCATATTTTAGGACTGTAGAAATGTAACTACTCCTACAATGATACAGTCCTAAAATTAGATTTAGCCCTTCGAAGGCAACTGCGAGGTTGATGTGGACCCCAGTGAAAATGAGTCTGACACCCCTGCTTTAAAGAGTAAAGAGCAGGTTAGGTGAAGCTGTAGAGGCTTGTGGAGAGAGAGACAAGTATGTGCAGAGTTGTAAAGAAAGCAATCACATTAGTCCATGAAGATAACCCACAAGTAATTAGCCTGCTTAGAATGCTTAATCAATTCTGTACTTTTAACAAAATAACTTTACAGAGTAACACAACTTTCAGATTTAAACATGTATATACACACAGAAAACACATAAACAAAGGTGGCATATGACAGTGCAGAGTTCACAATATCTACCTGCAGACTATTTGGTTTATTAGCCTGTGTGAAAATAACGATGACCTGCCAGCAGCACAAAGTTTATGGTTTTGTTTTTGGTTTTGATTTTGTTTTGTTTTCAAATACTGTGTATATAATTTACTTGTAATTACAAAATACGTATTTGGTAGAAATATTGATACAATTGACTTACAGCAGAAAACGTGAAGCAAAGTTTAAAGAAATGTATAATTTATGATTATCACTGCCACTGAGATCCTTATTTACATTAGTATTAATATTTACCATTTGACTTAAATGCATGCTAATATAAGGGAAAGAATATATATGGTTAATACTAAGCATTCATTATACTGCTAATAGTTTCAAGGCTTCACCCACCCAAATGTTTGACAAACTTCCAATTTTGCTTGCTTTTCCTGGAACTTCTATTAGGTGTTAGAGAAAACAGAAGCGTAATCCATTAACTCACACTATGGTACTCTGACTAATTCAGATAACATAAAAAATGTCTGTGCTTTTTCATCTAGTTCCACTTGTATCTTAAAAAGATAGGAATAGTATTTTACTCCAGAGGGTCACGGATGTTAAGGAATGCTTTCTTGTTCTTTCTTAATTGAAAGTTTCAGTCAGAAAAGTTTTACAGAATTGAAGATTTTATAATTTAATTTATGAAAATTTTAGTTCTGAAAGAGAAAGGAAATGCTTTGTTACTGTGTTTGTTCCTTTGAATAATAAACCTGGAATCCATGAATTCCTCTTAAAAATGGCAAATTTGACTATTTAGAGCCTGAAGGAGTCTATTACTGCATGCTGTGCAAGTGAAGGTCCTGTAAACATTAATTTATGTTATGAATGTATCAATGTGAGAAGAGATTCTTCTTTCATTTGAAATGGTTAAGCAAATTATATACATTATCTTGCATCAATACTAATAGAGAAATGTATGAAATGTAAAAAAATGAAGCTTGCAGGTGAAGCTGCAAAAATCATGTGAATTCAAAGGTGCAATTTATGGGAACAGTTTGTTCTTGATACTAAAGCAAGAGTTTGTCATCCATTCCCACGGACTCCTAATAAGGAAGGTGGCTTGATTTAAGCTTATCTCCTATCAGCATTATTCTGTATTCCTACACACTGGACCTCTTCCTTCTCCTTTTCTAGCATTTCAAAGCTGACATCAAAACTTCTCGATAAAAGATGCTCTACTGGAGTCCTACACGTGCCTCATTTTCCACCCTTTTCCACTCCGTAGTCCTCATCTCCTTTTCACAGTATGATACTGGTGTGAGCTCTTCTAAGAGAAGTGATTTTTACCTTGAGTTAGTCCCTTCTGGTATAAAGGGATGCTAACCTTGCTGTAAGGCTTATCTATGGGCAGCTACACTTCACTGTGAGAATGTGCTAATCTTTTTACACTGGCTGCGACATTGCTTTGTTCACACACATACTTCCAGACTCTGACATCCAGGGCCAAATTTCAGTCCATGGTTTCCTAGTACAAGATTCACTTTTCCATTAGCCCCTTGCATAATCTTTACTTTGCAAGGCCAGTTGAAGAAGGAGGCACGATGTCTGCCCAGCCTTTCTCATGAATCTAGCCCCTATCGTAAGCCCCGTGCAGAGACAGACGAACATCCTCCAATGGATTACATGCCTTCATCTCACAGACCACCATGTGGTTTGTACAGGGTGGACAGGTAATGGATAGGTGATATGGGGAGGAGTAGGTCTTCAGATTATTAACATGAGGTAGATAAATAGCTGTGTAAATTGTGGGCCTAATCTCCCAGTTTACCTACATAACCAGTGGAGAGAAAGAGGTATTTCCAGAGAGTGATGGAGAGTATGAACCTACTCAAAATGCCCTGTGCTGCCTCTTGCAAGGCTTTGGCTCTCACAGGGAGATGAGGCACCTAAGGAGCCTCATAGAGGAGGGAAAAATAGATATCAAAAATCCTTCTGATCTTTGAAGAGCAAGCCCATACCATATCCATGGTTGAGAGGGATGGGTGAAAACGTGATTCACAAAGTACTGGGTAAAGGAGTTTTGGGCTTTCCTTATAATAATGCAGTTCATTATTGACCAAGAATAAACTGTACCCTGTTGTCTTCCCTAAGGACCAGACAATAATGTGTGACATGAATCTGTACATTACAAAAAGAAAGTGGATAGGCAGCCAGGGCTTATGGGCTGTTTAGCCTGCTGTGCTGATATTTCTTGCTTTTTTTCTGAACTGTGAAAGAAGAGATAATCCCCCTTGCAGTGTCAGCACGTCCCATAAAACTCATTATAGAAAGCTTATGTTCTTGGACATCAAGCATGAAAAATCACTTAAAAGCTAAAGTTAAAAAATCACTTTAAAGTACAGTGTTTATCAGATGTCAAAATACTAAATATTCTCAGTCATAAAACTATGTTATTCTCTAATCGATGTAAGCTAAGAATAAATATTTTTATTGATGACTGACATTTATAACACAAAATCCCACAAAAGCAAATTTCAGGCCCTAATTAACAGATGAAATGAAATCTGAAACCTACTTGGTTATGTTATCACAGTAACAAGCAAGAAGCTTTTCTTTTGTCATTCTCTATTGTGTTGCAGGGCAATGCATCATCTAGCCTAGAGCTGAGGAGAGAAAAACAACAAAGCAAGAAACTCTGTTTTGTCATAAACGCTAGTTGTTGTATGTCTATTGTTTGCTTGGTTTCTGGCATACGAGGCATTCTTATTCTTCCTCCCTGAGAGGTAACAATGTTCTTTCTTAATAGTATATTAAATATGCTTCCATAAAATCTATTTTAGTTTTGCTTGCCTTCTTGTTAGACTTGAAGGCTGCAGGTTTGTCAACTCTTTCCAGTCCCCCTGCAGGAAACAGAGATAAGGTAATTGAAACATTTCTACTGCCCTTTTTTGTTCTGTCAAGGGGAAAAAACAAAACAAAACAAAACAAAACAAAACAAAACAAAACAAAACAAAACACAACCAACAACAACAAAACAAAACAAAACAAAAACAAAAACAAATAAAAAAAACCCTGCAGTATTCCAAGATGTTCAGGTAGATGTATTCACTGATGTCGTGTTCTCTGAAAAGCAGTGGCAGTGCAGTACAAAGATTCAAGCAGACATTGATCTTGTGTCATTACTATCCAGCTCTGGTAACTCTAGGTCAAAATGAATCCCACAGTCATTTGAAAATGCACTTTCATTTATATCTTCCAGTTCTGTAACTTCTGCAGTAGTGTATTCACATAAGGCCAGAATCTACACTTTGAAATCAAAAGCAGTATGTGAAGGACAGTGGAACTGGCCTATAAGACTTCCTCATTTAAACTCTTCTAGTTAAGGAGATCATCATCCACTGATTGACTACTACGGCCTACAGTGTTAATACAGTGCTAATATTGATGTGGAATACACAAAGGCTCCTGGAATGTTTGGGTACATGGTCAAGGGCTGGCTTTTATCAGTGATTTAAATGCGTTTAATAGATCACACAATCTGTTCAGGTTTTTGCATTTCTGTCAAAACTAGAATAGCTCATTTTCTACAAGACTCATATATAAATGCATTATTATAGAATAATACTAAATAATTGTGTAACAGTTTGCCCAACAAGAGCACACCTGAACTTTCAAAATCCTGTTCCGTAAGTCAATAGAGAGCATAATACTTCAGTCTTAAAACAAGGCAAAAAAGACCACAAAAAGTAATTATACAAAAGTAGTTTACATAATTTACCTATACCTAAACTTATGAAAACTAAAATTTTTCCTGAATCTGCTAATGCCAGTCAGGTAATATAACTGTGTCTATCCCATGGTTGCACGTCTAAGTAAATAATAAATCAAGGAAATACGATCTTTCAAAGAATGAAAAGAAACCGTTATCAGTTACTCTGCAAAAAGAATTAGGTATTGCTGACTTAGTTTACGAATCTACTGTCTTAAGCAGGGAAAGATTCATTATTATTGCATTCTAACTTCACAGATTTTAAATTATGTTTTCAATTATCTTCATATATTAAGAGTAGAGAAAGAGCTTAGAAAAAAAGAAGACCCTCTCAGGAAAATAAAACTTACTTAGAGAATGTAGAGAAAGGTACATTTAGTTTTTTCAGTTCATATTTATCATGTTATTACATCTGCTTAGGCAGCAATTAAAGTGCAATTAATCTATCATTGTAATTACACAGAGAAATTAGAAAGTTTAATCTGTTTGGCCAATGGTGGCTTTCTGTCAACTTTAGGTATAAGACTGTTTTTAAGGTGTTTGTTGTTGCTTATTTAACCTGTTGTTCTACTCTTTCCCATGAAAAATTATCTCACCAACCTGCAAATAACTCCTACATCCCTCCTCTTTTCTTCCCTCTGACTTACAGTTACATTGGTGTTCCTAGAAAATATATACGGACTTTGTGCAAGAGCCTTCTCTGCTGTTGTAAAAGACTCTTCAGCACACAAAACACAGGAAACAAAAGGTTACCTGGAAGAATCTGCATTTTCTTGTTATCCACAGAGACAATGTGTTTAATTTCCACAGCATCTCTGATATGAAGTAAAACCTGGTATATCCTCATCCATTCAACATTCTTCCCCCACCAGGTTTCAAATCAAACGGATTTTGGAAAGAATACAGTACTTGATACTGGTTAAATATTATTATTTGTTGTTATCTAAATTTAAAAAAATGTTATAGAATGTAATGAAATGTGGAATAACTCAAATGACGATGTGCAGTTACAATGTATTTGGTATCTATTTCATCAAACTTCAAACCTTGATCTGGTGCTATCATAAACTCCCAAAAACCTAAATGCAATGGGAGAAAGTGGAGCATAGTTGGTAATTTAAAGTCAGCATTTCAACATTTTTTTGGGTTTTTTTTTTAAATTCTAAGGGATTTTCTTCTAGCAACCACTTTGGTTTTTTTACTTATATATGCAATACTTCTATCTCTGTCAATGCTCCCAATAACAAATTGCTAGCACTTGCGGCAACATCAGACAGTACTGCAATTATACGTCCAGTACAGGAGTATAAGCATATCTATAGTCAGGATAGTGTCAAGATGTTACCACTGAGATGTTTCATGACTTTCACACCCTCTTAAACATCCACTACCACTGACGCTATCAACATTATTTTATATTGAACCTCTTGCACAAATATCTGAGGTAGGTCAGGGAATGAAGGTGTTCTGTGGCCAAGGCCATATCTGTCTCGTCTCTAATGTCCTTGAGAGTTGAAAATGGCCCGGGGTAAATTTCTCCCATAGCCTATGATAGTTCCCAGGGTCACTCCTTCCGTGCCCTTTGTTCAAGTTATTGGACTCTACTCAAACTATCCTCAGGACCCAGAATCTTTGTGTAGCAGCTCCAGGATTTTGCTGAGGAGCAGCATTATTGCAGCAAAGGGGAAACAGAAAATCTAGCTTCTGCGTCCCCTGCTCCTGGTATGGGGTGGGAGTGAGAGGGTTATTACTCTAGATCTAGGGAAAGAGAAAATGCACAGGACAAGGCTACCCTGCATGGTGGAGCATGGGACACAACCTGACTGGGACACAAACTTGCTTTAGCAATGAGCAAGTCTGGTGTCTTTCAGCTAATGCAAATTTAAAACCACCATATTACCACCTTGTTGATAGATTGCTTGTCACTAGTTTAACAGCTCTTTGAGATAAACCATAAAACAAATAATAAAAGGACAGCTTCAGAAGCAGCCATAAAGCCAAATAAAGTAATAGGAGAGGAAATAGGAAGAGAAATCTCTCCAGGATGCTGACAAAATGCAGTATGAACAATATGGTAGAAGCATCCACCCCCTCACTCTTACTGAGCAGTTTATATAAATAGAGTACGTGGCTACAGCATACTATTCAAGGAAGTCAGTAACTATTCATCTGACACAAACACTCAGAGATGCAAATGGAAGCATGCAGAAATATTAAATACTTTTGAAGAAAAATTGACTATAATGCAATTATTGTTTCTATGAATTTACAATATGATACTCTTGACTACTTTGAACAGATATCTCCTCTATAAAAATAAAAAGACATTATTATAGTGTTAACTACTGAATTATGATTTTTTAACTCTTCTAAAGTGAGAGACAGTTCCTATAGATGCCATTCATGAATGGCCATGCTAGACTTCTCTTCCCTAGGCCACTCTGACATACATTGCAGACATATCCTCTGGTTCTTTATAGAGCAGGTGGATGTGCTGGAGCAGATGGACACTATTGCTAGTATAAGAGAAACACTGACATCAGGTTCAATGACAGTATCAGCAGATAGGCTTGCATGAATAGATCTGGAATGGTTTAACAAAATACTCCCGTTAGTCCAACATGCAAAAATGTTGGCATTGTCATGCTGCATGTGGTGAATGAAACTACGGAGACACTACATTAAAGAGTGATAGCCATCTTTACTCATGTGGATGCCAATCTAAGCTAAGCAATAGAAACATAAGATTACGGTAGATATACAATGAATTTTTTCCCCCTTGTTTTTCAGCCACTTTCTTTCACTCCTTCATCTGGAATTAGGCACAGATCTCAGGAAAATATTTCCATTAGAAAGTTAAAAAAATATCTATGTGGGTTAGGAAAATCCTTGTGCGCAAAACACATGCAACTGATCCTTCAAATCAAACTGCTTTATTTAGGTTTCATAGAGAAAATTTTGCTAAAAGTTGGAAGACCTTAAAGTTTTATTTAACTTTAAGAAGAAGAATCTAATATAAAAGAAATATCTTTGCTACAATAGTAGGTGCAAAAAGTATTTTTTATCCCCATAATTCAGGACATAGGAATTAGAAAAATCCTAAACTTTTCTGCTAGAAGGGAAATAATTTTGTCAATTTTGGTGATTTATTTTTTCCATGGGGAGGCAGCATGCCCACAACTTCTCTAACATCTTTCCATGCTCCATGCACAACAGAGCTTCATGTCCCAAGTTATCTCAGCACCAGCATGAAAGTGAGCTTTCTGTCTCATTTTGACTCAGATTTTTACTCTTTCTAATTAAGAACACATAATCTTTTACATACTGCGAATCCACAGAGAGAATGCCCTTTTTTTTTTTGGTCGCTAGATCATGTTTTAAGAATTAATTCCTCACTGTCTGAAAACCATGAAAGATCACAGAAAATATAGCATGTGGACACACTATCTGATAGTTCTTCTACCTACACACATACATAGGAACCCATTAAAGCCATGTGTTAAAAATGAAAATAATGTATAAATATTTAATTAAAGCTTATTTTCTAATTTGATTTTTAAAATAACTTTTTACTGTCTGAGGACATCCTACAATAAGTAGCCACACCAAAATAACGGAGGCTTCCCATTGTGCTTCTGCACTGTACTTCTCTGATGTTAGCTCTTTATCCCTATAAAGGTGCTTTCCTGACAACACAGTGATTAATAGAAAAGAGGTGAGTTGTTAAATATTTAGCTTTCAAGTCTTAGCTTCTCTTGACAGATATCTGTAAGAGCCACACAGACTGCAAAACCCTTTGAAATGTTGCATTTATAAATAATTTCCTAAACATTTTTAGCAATTAAAACTGGGAAAAAAAAATCTTCAGTAGTTTTATAAACTGTAAAAATGTCAGTAAAGGCTAGCAACTTTATTATTATTTATTCATTTATGTTTAAACCAGGAGGATAGAGTGCTACCAGTAAACATACTATGCGCAACACTATGTTGCAAACACTCCTGTAGTTTTTAATGGATAAAAATTTCCCAGCCGTTAAACCCTGCAGACATAAGAGGAAACTACTACTTAACCATGATCTTGCAGTATTTTCTTCTTGTCATGCAAAAAGTGTGATTCTGTGGTGCATGTCCATTAACTTCCTATTCTATTTAACTACTTAGGCACAAGCAGCATCAGTGTTTCTCTTTCTGACTTGTGTCTGCTGCTGTATCTCACAGGTGTACCACCACAACCAAACCTAGTGCTATGGGGCACTTTTTCATCAGCCTTTTTCAAAATTATTACAGGGAGACTCCTCCCAGCTGGTGACACCACTAACCATAAAGAGACAGCTTTATGCAAATAATTGATTAGTCATTAGTAGCGCTGCAATGGCTCTTTTTGCTCTATCCTCTTTTCCAACAAGGGGATGGCCCTGAATGTGTGCAATGAAAGTAGAAGTGTGGCAGGGAAGGGAAAGTCACTTGCCTGAACTTGGCCACCAGGCTCACTGTGGAAGTGTCCACAGCTGCCACTGACCCTGGCCCAAATCAGTAGGTGACAGTAATTCATTTTCTCTGGGTAACCTAAGCCTTTGCCTTTCTGTGAGGAACACAAAATGAATGCTGATGCCTTACAGTTAGACTCCATGTAAAAGTCTTCAGTTATTGACTATTGAGTTTCTGAGTTGGATTCATACAAGTGACTCCCAGGAAAAACGTCACATATTTCTCAGCTGTCCCAGTCAGCTAAACCAAACCTTTAATAAAGAATTAGCTCCTGAAAATTCTAGGACACCAGTTATCAAAGTTTTGCTTAAGTGAGGATTAACACGACAAATTGCCTGACGAAATTCCTCTTTATTTAAGAACTGTTTGTGCGTGTCAGCAGGTCAATGTATATATACAAAGGGGCAGGGGTGGACACTGAAATGCCAGGAACAGACTCTCTACCTATGATAATTTCAAAATTACTTCTGTCCTCTAAAAGCATTCTTGGCCTGCACAGATTTGATGATCACACAGATTTTGCTAGCAAACACAGAAGAAAGTGTGAGTAACATAGATAAACTAGCAGAGACTATCACAGATCAATATAAAATCAAATGCAGTCTCACAAGGTCAATGTAGTCCAAAGAGGTATACAGTCACTAGAAGGAAAGCACACCCTTGCTAAAGCTAGTGCAGAGTTCCCCTGGACAGGGTCTACATCACCCTCCATAGTTTATTTTATTCATGAGCAGTCATTCTCACAAATCTTACATGACAGTAACAAGCTTAGAACCAAAAATGAATAGTTAAGATAAAAGGATATGGAAATGCTAGAGCTTCAAATGTCAAATGAAGAGTACCCTATCAATCATTCTCAAAAGACAGAGCACTTGTTGACCATCTCTTCCCTCTTTTTTCCTCTCTCTCTCTTTTTTTTCCCACCCCCTAGCCCCCCCAGCCAGGAAATAGAAGCATCACACTTTCTGATACATTAATCATATTTTCTGATACTTATCAAAATCTGCTTTTATGTATAAATATTCAACAGAAACACAACTGGATAATCATAACCCAGTGTGGTCTAATATAATTAAAAAATTAATATAGTTCCTTCAACAGAATTTGTTTACATTTAATTTTTCTTTTAACAAACAGTAGGAACTGGTATTTGCCTTGCAGGCTGACACTAACCCAATTAGAAGATTTTTAAGGAATCTCTCACTTTATATCTGTTGTAATCCCAGCAGTATGAAAAAGACAGATTCTTTCTGCTGTGCCCTTATTCCCTTCCATCACAGTCACGACGCAGCTGCCCAATACACATCCTCCTTCCCTCTGCATTTACCTGCTTCTGGTAGCACACTATGCTACCCCTATGAGGCGGTTTGTGGGCTTCCCTTTCTTCTGTCACATGACGGGGACCACGTGTTGTCATAATGATATTGTCTGTAACAGGCTGTGGCAATGTTGTACTCATGGTTCCCTCCTCCTTTTCTGCTGTTTTCCCGCCTTTGCTTGTTTTCCCCTCAACCCCTGCCAGGACCTTTTTCCTTGTTAGCAGCGGCTTTGTGTTCTTCCTGCATTCTCCCCACCTGATGCCTGGACTTCTGGTTTTGAATAGCCTTGATTTTTCATTCTGCTGGAGCCTCTCCTGGAAGCCCATTATACCTAGTCTCCTAATCTACTTCTTATATCTTATGCTAATTACAATATACATATTTTCTGCTTACTCAGAGCCAGCTGTTTGGTTAGAGGTCTTTGAAGGATACCTCGAATACCCTTAAAGTTATTTTGAAAGTTTAGGCTATTTATTGAAATCTGAACAGAACACCAAATATAGACATATTGGAAGATTTCAATTTTAAATATCATATCTATCATTAAAAATCAACACCTGATAACAGAGATAAGGAACACAAGAAGCATTTATAGAAAAAAATTTTTCATGAATATGGAACACAGCAAAATATGCTGGAAGCATGTAAAAAACTTTCATGTTTCATTAAGCATTTCTACACAATGGTTCTTTGCATAACTACATAAACTGCTAATGAGGAAGTTTGTGATGTCTCACAAGCTCCTACACGCACAGCTCATTAAGTCACAGAAACTATATTGCTCATACAAACTGGTCTAACAAAAGGCAAGCAGGTGTGCTGAATTCAATAGCGTGCATTCTAGCAATTCTCATCAGTTTAGTCCATTCCAGAAGTAAGGTAGTGCCAGAGATGCAAACATGTTCTCTGTATTGCTGTAACATGAATAGGCTTCTGTCTGCAAATAATGATCATTTGGGACAAGTGAGGAGAAAGGTACTACTAAACACTGACTTGAAATCTGTAATCACTACACATAGCTTTTACTGCACATATGCATACAAAATATTTTCTTTACATTTTATTTCCCATTAAAATGCCAGTGTGGATAGATGGTAGATGCACACAAACACATGGTCTGATTTCTTGCAATGCTGCTGAAATAGCAAATGAAAGCTGTGCTAAGCAGCATATTTTGGAAATCAGTGCAAGGACTCCTTCTGAGATTACACCGTGACACAACAGTTTTCCATAGCCAGAAATGTCAAACAAACACTACAAAGGGTCATGGGTGGCTTCTGTCTTCACAGAGTTCTTTGGGGTGCCTGGCAGCTGCAAAATGTCTTCTAATAAGAGTATTGAATAGATTGTACAGAATTTTTCATTCACTAGTATAATTTTCAGAGAAATTTATACTGTATGGAATAAGTTTTTCCCGTCTTTTCCTCTTTGCCTTTCTATTCTTGAATGGGAAGGTAGTACTAAAGGGAGAAGGAGAAGACAGCGCCCTTTACATGGTCGAGACCTTTATAGGGTTTCTGGAGTGACCAGCACACTGGAGAATGAGGAACTGAGGAGCAATAACTGTAATCTAAATCTCTTTCACAAGAAAGAGCAAAACAATTATTGCCACTGTGGTAACAGCTACTGTTACTAGTTATTACTAGTAGGTCATTGCATCCCTAGCAGAAGTCTTTCCTCCAAAAGCTCACGGTTTTTGCTTGTGACAAACATTTCGGAAAGCATGTCACGACTACAAACCAAGGAAGTTTTCATAACTTCAGTCACAGTTTGTTCTGCCTGGTCATCACTAGTAAATGCATTTCAATAGCAGCAGTCTGAAAGAGGATGATCCCTGCCTTAGCTATTTCTACCATGTATGAAAGAAATAGGTATCTGAGTAAATGTTACAGAATTTTTTGATGCTTCTCTGGTGAGTGCAGGTAAGGATGTGGGAAGATAGAGATTTTTGAAATAATGACTTCTTCTTGTTCCATGACTTACCTGTGACTTTTATGGAGGATCCTGGGGAAGGAGAAAATCTCTTCTACTCTCAGGGTACTTGGGTGAAACTGCAGCAGGAGAGGAAACCACTATCATGACAGGAACTGCCATTTAGGAAGTTTTGCTGTTCCAAAAGATGCTCTTTCTTGCAAAAGTTTCTTGCTTTACTGCTACAAGAAGTGTCTCTCCCATCTCTGCTAGCAGTTCAGCCAAAGACTAATTGGAAACTGAATACCTGTTTTTTAAATGTCTCTCAGAGAAAGACACTTAAACTGCCATCACTGGCAGTTATTCTAGCTCTACAAAAGGCACGGTGTTTGAATCCCAGATAATCCTCTGCAGTTACACTAGAATAACTCTCAGGGAATAATAACAGTAAAAGAAGGCAGAGCCCAGACTAGAAAATCATCATTATTCATCACAAGAAAAAAAATATTTATGATAAGGGTGGGTAGGCACTGTCTAAATAGATAAAGCCAACTATTTTCAAAGAGAAATGTAAGAAACAGAACTGGAACTGAGAGGAAATTTGATGGCTTTGGCCTTTATGTGAAGGATATATATGGCAGCAGTATTGCATGTAAAAGTCTCTATCTCCAGCAGGCAGGGAAGATTACTAAAGAGAAAAGTGTGCAACCCTCTAGAGAGTGAAGCCTGGCAAGAAGAAGAGGCATATTTTGCATGTAGATAGAATAAAATGTAGAGAGTGCTTTTTAAGTCTTTTTGAAGAAACAACTACATTGTTTTTCCAATACAGAGTTGACTTAATAGTCTTAAGGCTTCTGAATCATTTACATCCATAGGGAGATGCAAAATCTTGAATCCCTATTTATCTTACATAGCTCGAAAGGCTTCAAATTGCAAAGACATCTGAAATTGATTGGCTAAATAGAATCAGAATAAGTTTAGGACTGGAAAAACTCTTAGAATTCCTTTCAATGCTGAAATTCTGAAATTAGTTTTATATTTACTTACGTATGCTAGACTTCTACCTCACTATTTTTTAACTTACTATTCCAAGCAGTAGGTTTTTAAAAAGTGAAGTTTTAAGAGAAACATATATAATTTAAACATCCTTACTAATATTATCTACTTCAATCAAAATCCATGTAGAGCAAAATTCATGATTTTGCCAGAGACACTTTTACCCAGCATTAGTCATTATAAGAAAAAAAACCTAACAGTAATGCAACACAAATTATTTACTTTAGCTACATGTTAGACATTCTCTCTCAAGCCTCCTACTTCCAGTTTATTTGTATTATTGTCTTAAGTTTTTAAAGAGGCAACACTGACCTTTACAAATCTTGACCTCTACTAAGGATAAACTGATTCTTTTTTTTTTTCCCCCCTTCTTTAGTCTTTCCTTGGAGCACAATAAATATTCTTTAGAGCAATGTTTTAAGTGGGCAGAACTCAGTAGCACAGGTGCATAAGGAAGAATGAAACATATTGAAAAAAAAATTTTATTGTCTTTTCCCTCTTTAAGTTTCCATATCAAACTCCAAATTTAACAACAATTTATTTATCTTCTTTTTGTTATTTATTAGAAAACAGTCAGTAGATAAAACTCCTCCTTGTCTCTTAAAACACTTCTATGGCTTACTACCATAAGAATAATGGTGCAGGGTGTGGTTTTTCACCTGTGTGTAAGATAACATGTTGGGGTTTTTTTAATGGATTTATTGTTATTCCTCATAGCCTGTAAAATCTACAGTTACTGTAATCTGGTCCTACTTGTGCCTGTAATCTACACAGGATACATGTGAATGCCAGAATCCAACATTTTCTCTTCAAAAAGCTACATTTAAAGGTAGACTGCTGACTTTAAAATAATATATTCTTCTATATCCTCCATAAAAAGAAGAAAAAGTATTCTTTTTATACATAGAATTTACTAGGGAATAAAACTGATGATACTTACATATTATGTTGGCTTTTCATTATTTAGACTGTATTTTTTCACATTTCCTCTAGTTTAAACTGTAAAATTTCAACAAAAAAAAAATAGTTTTAATTTTGTTCAGATTTTGTTACTTTTGTCTCCTGATGTAGCTGACTGTATTTCAGTGCTGCAAAATATGAGCTGCAAAAGAAACTGGTAATAATTTTTGGATTATTGTACTTGATTGGTGGAGTGATTTTTCTAATTAATTTGAAAAAAAAAAAACAAACTGAAAGTTTCATTTAAATGCAACAACATATCATATTTTCATAAATTAAGTAAATTCATGTACCTGTATTTACCTGTATATATAATGCATTTTGGGGTAGGTAAATTACAGAATTTTAATGTATGGAAATATACCCTTGAAATAGGACACACAAGTTATCATTCTGTATACAAATGTCATAAACACAAATAAACAGTCTCTTTTATTTAATGTGTTTGTAAGTACTTAATGGTATGTCCCTGCTTTAAGAAGAGCAAAGAAAAAAATTGGGACTTCCTAGAAATGGCATTCATGCACGATAAACTGCTGTACTGCTAGCAGATAACAGAAGTGAACATGAAAAATACTGAGGTTTCAAAGTAGAATATAACTTTTGATGTACTTTTGATGTACACAGCAGTGTATATGCACTGTGCTTTGCAACAGAAGTTAAAATGGTCCAGACAGTAATTTCAACTAATTTATCATTCCTAATTCTCAAGTTGCTGTATCATTTTACATTCTGAATAGAAAAAATACATATTAGATCATTTAGTAAGGATTCAGTATTGTTTTTTGATTCACAAATGTGTTATCACAGTTTAAGGAACTGCATAACATTTTCTGTGCCACAGTAAGTGATAATGTGTGCTGTTACCCATTTGAAAGAGCAAAGAAAATTCTCTTATCTTAAACTTCAACAATGCTTTACTTTGCACTTACAATGCACTGAATACATATTTCAGGAAATGCTGCCAGGGGTCAACTACTGAGGCTCAGCTGATCTATAACAACTCAGTCACTCTTGAGACCCCAATTAAGTGATGTGGAAATAACCAGCAATTATACATATATCACTGTTTCCATCTTCAGTCATCTCTAATAAGTGAAGTGCTCCTTTCCATCTGTGGATTGCTTGTAAACTGCTACTGGCAGTCCAACACTTTTCTCTGTGTATGTGGGTTGAGGAGCTGTAGAAGTAGCACCCAGCGTATCAGGTGCTTGTACTGAAGTGGAATCAGCTCCACTCCCAAATCTCTTTGGTACATCCCTTACCTATATCTACCTGGGGTCAAGGTTATCAAGGAATCTTACACTCACTGACCACCACTGTCAGCAGGCTGGTGGTTAAGGCTTTTCTTATAGCTCATTAGATTGGTCTGCAGGCTCTCTCAGCTTTGTCTTCCTACTCTGTCTCTGCCTGCCTGCCTGAAACCTCTACTGTCCTGAGGATTTACACAACTCCTTGAAATGCTCAGACATGCTGAATACAGACCTAGAAACAGGCTGCTTTACATTCTCTTCTTTCCAATAAGAGTTAGATTCATTTCAACCCTAGAGCATGGGCTGCCATCTGGAGAGTAATCCAGCCCCTGGATTAATAGGACATTTATGTTAACCATGCTGTAGGTCCAGTGGAGCTTCTTCCTCTGTGGCAGTTCAGAGCTGCCTCCAGGTCCAGCCTTGGCAGTGAAACACCCTCCCAGCGGGGTGACTGCCCAAATTCTGTGCGGATCCTCTCATCCATCAGGCTAATTCTGAACAACATATAGTGAATTTAGGACACAAAAACTCATGAATTGCATTTCATGTCTTGGGATATTATGACAGCTCAGAGGAGTTTGTCTGCACCCACACTTGTTAACAGATTGCCACAAAGCAAAACAGGAGATAGGAGCAGGGATACTGCAGAGTAGTAGGTGATAGATCGATCAGTGACATCATCTTGCCAGAATAAGGATGACACTTCTAAATGAGAAGCAAAGCTCAAAGGAGGAGATGTTCAAGCTCTGAGAGATACCAGCTTCTCTTGGTATAGTCTCCTCTTCTGATCTACTTCAGGCTGGAACTTCTAATTACATAAAAAGCTTAAGCAAAATAGAGTTGAAAAAAAGAATGCGTGCACTCAATAAAGGCAGTGAGGGTGGGGATTGGGTAGCTTCGCACATATAATCTGGACCACAGAAGCTCACTATTCTTAGAGAAACCTCTGGTTTCCAGTGTAAAGAATAAAAGGGAAGAATTTCAAAAGCCAAGTGATTTGCTTTTAAAATTATGTATTTGGAACTATTTACATTGATGATTGCCTATAACATAAAGTCAGGCAAAAGTAAAAATAAGGTATCCCACAATCCTAAGATTAGTCATGCAGTACCTTTCCCTGTATTGTACAGATAAAACAGAATCAATAACCTCATTTGTGCAGGTTGCATTAAAGTCAATATGTTTCCATAACAAAGCAATATTTCAAAGGCAGGAACAATCTTGAGATTTTTTTTTTTTTTTTTATATGCCACTAAGAGGAGAAACTAAAAAAAAGTCTGAAAAATAAATCTTCTGACATGACAATATTAAAAGAATGAAAATTTACCAATGAAAATATCATATGCTAAAATTAAAATTGCCTTTGCAGTTTAATGCAGACTATGACTAAAATCAACACTTAAAAAATATTTATGTTGTTCTCAGTATCACTAATTTATCATGTATACTTCTGCTGAAAAACAAGAACCATCAAGCAGTATGTTTTTTACTCATAAAAATGAGTACAAAGAAGATCAAGCAAGAACAGTCAATAAATAAATGTCTAATTTAAGAGTTGATATGACTAATACACTTTTTTATTTTATCATAGTAAAATGTGTTCCTTGCTCTCAAGTTTCTGTAACTGGATACTAGACAGCCAATCAAGTAACAGTGTGATTCATGTATAGTTCAAATAACTTCAAAATAGTGATGGAATTATCTCTTCTATTTGGCAATGGCACATCATTAACACATCTCATTTACGGAAGTACATTGCAACGAATATAGCAGTCAAAAATACAAACACATTAGAAGACACGGGATATAAATTTCTATTATGACCATACCAATGACATTTCCAATCATAAAACTCATGGTGTCCAATTGTTCAATGTAAAATGTTTCTGAAATCTCTATTTGAAATATTTTTGAAAGGCTAGCATTTACCTGCTATGTATAGGTATCATGAAGGAAGATATTGACATATTCCCACTTCAGTTACGTCAACCCAGATGTCTAAACAAAGAGTCTAAAATCCTTTACAGTGAATGGAGTGAGTTGTCAGTGTGCCAGACAAAATCCACTTTCATGGGAAGATACAGGAAGCTGCAGAGCAGTTCCACTCTGATTTGATGTGATTTATGCCATACAGGTACCTCTTGATCCATATCAACCCTATGGGGAACCTACTGTGACCAAGTATTGACTTAGAGTGCTGTTTCATAATCAGTTTCTGCCAAAACATCTTTTTGTAGCCTTTGCCCCGTTCTTCTCCCTGGCTATGGAGTCCCACTCTCATCATGTCTTGCCAATAGGGTTTGTTGCACCCATGTCACCATCAGTTGTACGGATGAAGATACCACCTAGCAAAGATCGGTTTTCTTTCCTTTGGGATTACTTTTTCAGTCATCTCACAAACTCTGTGAGCATGAGTGCTGAAGCTGGCTGAAAGAAGACTGACAGGGGCAGGTGTCAGAGCAGCACAGATTTATACTGCATTAAGGCAATCATGAAACATCACACAGTTAATGGCTATCCTGGCTGACAGGTACAATTGTGTGTCCTCAAGAGGCTTCACTGACTAATTCAAGAACCTATTTGAGTCAGAGGTCTCAAGCTGGACAAAGTGTACACTATTAATAATATATAAATAGCAGGAACACAAATGTATTGACAGCAATGGAAGTTAGGCATCTAAATATTTTTTGTGCATCTGACTGTAAATGTATTTTTGTTTAGATATTTTCCTCTTTCATGGTGACAGTGTCAGAAGCATTTTAAACAGAAAACAACAACAAAAAAAGGAGTTTGCATGATTCCAGATTCATTATTCCTCAGATTCCATGAAACAGCAGCAAAATTTCCCTCCTCCTCAGACTTTCTTCTGCAAAAGCAGATGCTTGTACAGTCCCTTCTATCTTGAACTGCTGATGTACTGACTCGGTCTGACCTGGAAGCCAAATTCCAATTTATCCCTAGTTTGTTCCCTTTACCTCAAGGAGTGACTGACATAAGGAACTCCCAAAATAAAACAACTCTTAAAAAGGATGCAGTATTCATAAAACTAAAACAGCAGTCAGAGAATTGTAGCAGGTACCGATGTTCTTTGAAAAGTCTTTCAAGTACACTGTTACCCTTTGTATGTGTCCATCCGGTAAATACTACATCATCATTTTGATCCTTATTTCAATTTTTGACTTAAACTAGGTAGAATTGTTATTTCTGGTAATGCATTTGCATATGTGTGTACTATAGTAAGTAAATTGTTCTGAACAACACTCTGGACAAAGTAAAGATTGCTCATTCCTCAACAGTAATTCCAAATAATTGTAGTCTTAGACTTCTCTTGTAACTATAACTTCTGCTTGTTTTTTTGTGTTTTACAAAGAGGAGTAATCTCACTGGTTTGAGTAGTCATATGATGGGAGGTATTCATGTTTATAAGCTTTTAAAATACTTGACCTTTCCAAAGCAGTGGGAAACCAAAAATGGTACTTTGGATACTGTATCTATGATAAAACGCCTGTTTTGACATTCATTACCATTTGACAAAGGCAAGTAAAAAAAAAAAAAAACAGATTGTACAATATTGTCTGCTTTATATGCAAGGCATCTTTCTTCATATGGGAATTGAATCTCCATATTAAAATTTGAAAATATCTTCCAAAAAAAAAAAATCCTCTAATTTTCTAATTTTGACTGAAATGGAATGAATGCTCTGTTTGAAAGAAACTGATGAGAGATTAGAAACACACACAGGATACCCACAGAAAGTCTCTATTAATATTTAAACTATAACAAATCTGTAGCTATTTTTAGTATCAATCCCTAAAATTATGATAAAATCAGCACCAAGAACCTAGTCCTCCTATGATTTTTAATAAGCAGAAATGTACCATACATGCTGATAGAAATCCCATGAAAAATCTGACCCTGAATGAATTATTTAAAAATACAAGCATTTATTACTCAAAATGAATTGCCTAGAAAGAGTCGTGAAAGAAACAAAACGTATGACTCTGTAGCCTCACATCTCAAATCTACCCATTACACTAGTGCAGAGAGGAGTAATTTTGAAATGCTTGTTGTAATTATTTCTTGATAACCCTAATGTGGGTTAACTGAAGTATGTGCTTCATTTGTTTTTGTAGTGAGTATGAATAGTCACTTGATACATTTTATTTCTTGGTAAGTATGATTTTTTTTCTAATATTTCCTTTCCTAGAAATATTTTCAGTTATTATAAACTAGTTATTGGACTGAGACCAGTATTTTTGCAATATAACACGAATCTATTTAAAGGATACTTTAAGCAGTTGAAATGACTGATACACTAGAAGGTGACGTCTACTACAGAGTTCAAGGTAGATACCCAAGACAGGCCTCGCAAGTAACTAAATCCTGAGGTGTAAATTTAAATTCTGGTTTTACTAAACTGGATGTCTCCTCTCTCTCTGAATTTCCTAGCTCTATGGTTCACAAGATTTACCTCTGAGTTCAGTGAAACAAGTGTCCAACCCTAGTTTCTTTGTATTTGGACTTTTCTATTGTATATACTTTCAGATTGGCATTAACACTTGTCGTGGTTTAACCCGAGCTAGCAACACAACCAGGATAGCCGCTCGCGCACCCCTATCCCTGACCCTCCCCTAGTAGGGAAGAGAATCAAAAGGGAAGGAAGAAACTTGGATTGAGATAAACACAGTTTAATAAGATAACAAAATACCAATACATTACCAGTAAATATATATATAATAGAAATAAAAGATACTCAAGGCAATTCCTCACGAACTCCATACACAACTGATCAGCCAGCCCCAGCAAGCAGCACTCGGTCCCCAACAGCAAAAAAAGAGGAAGAAAGGCAGAAAAGCCCAGAGGCCTCTGCAAAATGGTAAAAAGATGAACTAAACATCCCACACAGACCTCCCCCAGCTGCACCCCAGAGAGAGAGCAAGAGATAGCAGAAGAGGGCCAACCAGAAGGCCCTGACTTCTTAAATAATTAGCATGACACTAATGGGATGGAATACTCTCATTGATCAGTCTGGATGTCAGTCAAGCTCTGCCTCACTGCCTCACACCTGTGGGCAGAGCGCTCAGAGTGTCCTTGGCTCTCAGATCAAAGCAATTAAAAACATTGACTCTCTGCTGGGGTGTTATCTGCTTGTTCTCAAACTAAATCCAAATAATGAGCGTGCTAGCTATGAAAAAGAAAGGTTTGTAATCGCACAAAGAAAATCAACCCCTTTTCAGTCAAACCAGGACAACACTAAGTACTGAATAAGTTTATTGTTTCAGGTGAAATTTTACTTTCTTGTGTGGAACTGTTAAAAAAGTATCTAAGAATTCCATTGTCAGAATTCTGCCTTAGGCAAAAGGATAAAGAAATTGAAAGAGGATAGATTGTGGAAAATACTGTTGTCTTTTGCTCATAGCTGTCTAGTGCATTCTGAGAGGGACATAGAGCACAAATTATGATTGGCATGTAAGTTTTAAAGACATTGCTGGTACAGCACTAAACCTTAATACAATCTACAAATACATAGTATATAGAAGACAAAAACAATGTTCAATGCAGCCTCTTGAAAAAGCACTCTTAATTTGGACTGCATGAGCATATACTGACTTCATCAATAATGCTGGAAAGCATTTATTCTAAAACTGGAAAATAATTCCTGGGACTAAAAAAACCTGTACAGAGTTTGTCGTTCCACCAACACCCAAAGACATCCTTACTGAGATCAGTTTTGCATGTGAAGACCACTGCTGCTCACAAGAGACATGTATTTCTAAAGCAGAATGTTCTGAAGGCATTCATGAATTTAAAATCATTATGAATCATTAATTTAAAATAGTTAGCAATGACAAGTACTTAGGACACAGTATTAAATTTTGATTTTTATATTCACTTCTTAACATTTTAATGCTTTTCCATAGTAACATTAAGTGATATTTTGTTTTTTTGCATGCAAGGAAACACTTGTGTGCGTTTCAACATTAGATACAACGAAGCATCTTCATATAATTTAGAAACACAAAGTATAGCTTGAAGCCAAGACGCTGGCAGAAACAATCACAGAATAATGTGACTCCCGATGTTTCAGATTTACACAATTACAGCCTGTTTAGGTCTATAATTTTCCAAGGTGGAAATCACATACATTATGTGCCTATTTTCTATCTATTCTATGATTCAATGATTCTATTTCTAAATTGCATTTCTTGGTATATGGTATTCCAGATTTATTATGATTTTGGTTTCAACAAGTTATATCCTGCTGTGTTCAACAGAGAATTCTCATGAAAGTTTTGCTGTATCTTATTATATTTGATTTTGCTAAGAGACATGCAATTTTTGATTGTTTAAGAAATTCTTAGATAGGAAACCAAACTTTTGGATGATTATCCAGCTGATACAGAAAATCTTTTGAAGTTCCAGTCTGCACTCATATAAAAAAAATGAACTAGATGTTTACCTTTTTAATAGGAAACATGAAAAAATTGCACAAGCTGAAACAGAAAATTCTCATATATCTAATCTGTACATAAAGAATGAAATGTACATAGTTGCAGAGAGACTGGACAGATGCTTTTTATTGCATCAAATTCTATTTAGATGCTTAACACAGAAAGTACCTCAGATAAGTATAGTATTAGTACATAGTAACCTCTAAACCAGGCATTTCTCAATGCATTATAATCTAAAGTGAATAAATAGGTTTTAGTATTCCATCACTATTTCAGATAAATATTTCCCAGAAACAGCATTAATAAATTGAGATAAAATTTGCACAAATGCATTGTCAAGTTTTATCTATACATGTGCATATATGTATGTTATATAAATAGGGAGAGATTAGATATGCATGTATATGTATTTATTCTCAGATGCCCACACAGCTGGAGAAAGAGTGAAATATTACCATTTAAAGTACATAGACATTTCTAATTATCCTAATTATTACAATCTAGGGTTTGATTAAATTAGGAAAAAGAGTGGAAAGTATATCTGTTGACATGTTGTCACTGAGCTGTAAATGATAACCTTTCCTTAGCGCAGCTGAATGTTTCCGACTCACTTACTGTCTCTTTTTTAGTAAACGATTTTTTTCCCTTCATGGACAGCCTCAGCTACAGAATAGTTGAATTAATGCAATCTGGAGGTTGAAAGTCTAAAGAAGGGACTGTAGAGTACTTAGGAAACTTTTTTTTTTTTTTTTTTTTAATTACCATATTTTATTTATTAAGATCTCCCTTTTTAAAACTTGGTTTTTTTTCTTAG